>CM035836.1:71241439-71491817 GCA_020510985.1 Pholidichthys leucotaenia
TTTATATTCTGCCCAGTGGGAACGCTTTCAACGCGGCTAATGCTATCGTAGACTGTGTACACAGACAACTGGAACGCACTCCTGAAGCACCTTGTTTGATTTTAGGGGATTTTAATCACTGCAAACTGGATGCGGCACTGCCTGGCTTCAGCCAATATGTGAACTGCAGTACAAGGGGGAAAAATATTTTGGACAAATGCTATGGGAACGTCAAAAATGCCTATATAGCAAGGGTTAAGCCCCCCTTAGGGTCCTCAGACCATAATGCTGTTCATCTGATTCCTATTTACAAGTCTTTGCTTAAAAGCAGCAAACCACAGACAAAGACAATCTTCATATGGGACAATGAAGGTATAGAAACTTTGAGAGGTTGTTTTTCTTGTACCGACTGGGGACTCTTCCATAACTTGGAGTTGGAGGAGGCCACAGATACCATAACTGAGTACATAAAATTCTGTAAAGAAAATGTTTTACCTCAGAAAGTAATCACTATGCACCCCAATAATAAGCCTTATATTTCCAAGGAATTAAAACAGTGCATAGTACAGAAAAAGATTGCCTTTAAGAATGGGGACATGTTAAGTATGAAAAATATACAGAAAGAAATTAACTATAAACTAAGAACAGCTAGAGATGAGACGAGGAAGAAATTTGAATCTGAATGCCTAGAAAGAAGTTCTAGGAAATTGTGGGACTCAGTTAAAGTAATGACAAAGATGACTCCATCCAAAACCTGTATTAATGTAATGAATGAGGAAGAAAAGGCAAACGAGTTGAATAATTTCTTTTGCAGATTTGAGACTAGAGATTTTTCTCATGAACAAAAAGCTGCTCTGGACGCTATATCAGTATTAGGCTCCGAAAAAAATTATAGTTGACCAGCATGTTGTGGAAAGATTTTTCTCACGTATGTGCCCCAGGAAGGCATCTGGACCTGACGGGATCTCTGGGCGCTTACTCAAGTCATGTAGTGAGGAGCTAGCAGAAGCCTGGAGTCCCATCTACCAGAAGTCTTTAGATACGTGTTCTGTCCCAGTAATTTGGAAAAGCTCGATTATAATTCCTGTACCAAAAAAAGCAAGCTGTAAAGAGAATAACGACTATCGTCCTGTTGCACTGACCTCACTGGTAATGAAGTGCCTCGAGAAGATTGTCATTGACATTCTGAAAACTGATTTTGGAGGATTTTTGGATCCTCTGCAGTTTGCTTATACAAATAATAGAAGTACAGAGGATGCCATTTGAACCTCAACTCATTCTGTGTTTAAACATTTGGAGGAGACAACCTCATATGCACATCTTTTATTGGCTGATTTTAGTTCAGCTTTTAACACACTGCAGCCACACCTTTTAATTAAGAGGTTAAATGATTTTAAAGTGCATCCTGTCATTATTAAATGGTACCACTCATTTTTAACTTATCGTAAACAGCAAGTTAGTGTAAATGGAACTTTATCTAAATCCAGAACCCTCAGCACAGGAGCTCCCCAAGGCAGTGTTAGTTCACCATTTTTGTTCACCTTGTACACTGATGAGTGCAGAAGTGTCTGTCCAGGCAATCGAATTATTAAATTTTCTGATGACACTGCTATTTTATCACTACTTCAAAAGACTCATGATCTGTCAAGCTATTTTATAGAAATTCAGAGGTTTGTCAGTTGGTGTGATGACAGTCATCTCATTTTGAATACTGATAAAACAAAGGAGATGGTGTTTGACCCTCGGGGAGTTGGTGACCACAGGCCTGTGGTCATCCACAACCACACTATAACACAGGTTAGTTCCTATAAATATCGGGAGTATTTATTGACAATTCATTAACCTGGAGCACACATATTGATTACCTCTGTAGTAGACTACAACAGCGGCTGCACTTCTTGCGTAGATTAAGAATACATGGCGTTGATAAAAGGATTATGTTCATATTTTACCAGGCTGTGTTGGAGAGCTGTATTAGACACAGCATTACAGCTTGGTTTGGCAACCTCTCTGTGAAACTAAAGAACAGAGTGTTGGGTTTAATTCATACAGCATGGAAAATTATTGGAGTTAAAGAATATTTACCCATGCAGATCTTACACGAACAGGCAGGCTGTAGACAAGCTCAAAAAATAATCAGTGACATGAGCCATGTACTAAACAATGAATATGTGTGGCTGCCCTCAGGGAGGAGATACAGAGTCCCCAAGTGCAGGTTCAATAGATACAAGAACTCATTTATCCCAACGTCAGTAAAACTTGAAAACTCAGATAAATAGGTCAGGGACACTTATAATGCCTGTTCTTAATGACTGCTGTTATGAATAATATTTATTTATGTATGTACTTGTATTATTTATTGGGTTTTATTTAATTTATTATGTACTACATCCATTGTGTATGTGTGAATTGTGTGGTTGCAGCATGGGTGACAAGCCCAAGACAAATTTCCCCTTGAGGGACAATAAAGTTTATCTTATCTTATCTTACTGTATATGATGCCACAAGCTTGGCACACCTATCTTTGGGCAGTTTCACCCATTCCTCTTTGCAGCACCTCTCAAGCTCCATCAGGTTGGATGGCAAGTGTTGGTACATGGCCATTTTCAGATCTCTCCAGAGATGTTCAATTGGATTCTAGTCTGGGCTTTGGCTGGGACACTCAAGGAAATTCACAGAGTTGTCCTGAAACCACAACTTTGATATCTTGGCTGTGTGCTTAGAGTCGTTGTCCTGCTGAAAGATGAAACATCACCCAAGTCTAAGGTCAAGAACGCTCTGGAGCAGGTTTTAAGATAAGATAAGCCTTTATTAGTCCCACAATGGGGAAATTCCAGGATTGCAACAGCACAGGGATAGCAACACTCAGAGCAATAATTAATAAGATAAGAAAAATAAGAGCAGTGAATATACATATGTACACATAAATACAGTATATAAATATATATATACACAGTGCTGAGCATTGTAGCTTGATGGAATAAACAGCATAACCGTCTACTTAGTTATCCTACATGGTATGAATATGTACCCATACATATTGCCACCCTCCGTAGCGACTGATATTGTCCTAGTTGTATACTGGAGGGGACCATTTGTGTAAGTCTATTGGGTCTTTTGCATTCAATACTATTAGGTCGTCACGTTTTCATCCAGGATATCTCTGTACATTGCTGCATTCATCTTTCCCTCTATCCTGACTAGTCTCCCAGTTTCTGCCACTGAAAGAAATCCCCACAGCATGATGCTGCCACCACCATGCTTCATTGTAGGGATGGTATTGGCATGGTGATGAGTGGTTTCTGGTTTCCTCCAAACGTGATGCCTGGCATTCATGCCAAAGAGTTCAATCTTTGTCTCATCAGACTGAAGAATTTTGTTTCTCATGGTCTGAGAGTCCTTCAGGTGCCTTTTGGCAAACTCCAGGTGGGCTGCCATGTGCCTTTTACTAAGGAGTGGCTTCCGTTTGGCCACTCTACCATAAAGGCCTGATTGGTGGATTGCTACAGAGATGGTTGTCCTTCTGGAAGGTTCTCCTCTCTCCACAGAGGAATGCTGGAGCTCTGTCAGACTGACCACTGGGTTCTTGGTCACCTTCCCGACTAAGGCCTTTCTCCCCCAATAGCTCAGTTTAGACAGCCAGCCAGCTCTAGGAAGAGTCCTGGTGGTTATGAATTTCTTCCATTTACGGATGATGGAGGCCACTGTGCTCATTGGGACCTTCAAAGCAGCAGAAACTTTTCTGTACCCTTCCCCAGATTTGTGTCTTGAGACAATCCTGTCTTAGCGGTCTACAGAAAATTTCTTTGCCTTAATGCTTGGTTTGTCCTCTGACATGCATTAAGGCGACTTTACATAGACAGGTGTGGGCCTTTCCAAATCATGTCCAATCAACTGAATTTACCACAGGTGGACTCCACTTAAGCTGTAGAAACATCCCAAGGATGATCAGTGGAAACAGGGTGCACCTAAGCTCAATTTTGAGCTTCATGGCAAAGGCTGTGAATACTTATGCACATGTGATTTCGTATTTTTTTTTTTTTTGTAAATCAGCAAAAATCTCAAAAAACTTCTTTCACATTGTCATTATGGGGTATTGTGTGTAGAAATTTGAGAAAAAAAATCAATTTAATCCATTTTGGAATAAGGCTGTAACATGACAAAATGTGGAAAAAGTGAAGTGCCGTGAATACTTTCCAGATGCACTGTGTCGCGCGTGCGACACACACACACACACACACACACACACACACACACACACACACACACACACACACACACACACACACACACACACACACACACACAGAGAGAGAGGATATAAAAAGTGTACACACCCCTGTTCAAATGCCAGGTTTTTGTGATGTAAAAAAATGAGACCAAGATAAATAATTTCACAACTTTTTCCACTGTGAATTTGACCTTGGTTGGGTTCTTCACCGACGATGACAAGAAGGCATACAGGGTGGAGGCAGAGATTCTGCTGCTGTGGTGACAAGCAAACAACCTGAAATTGAATGTCCAAAAAACTAAAGAACTCATCCTGGACTTGAGGAAGAACAGACAGGATGGAACGATGGATGGTATTTTGACCAAAGCCTGTCATAGACATTTCATTTACACCTTATTGTGTTCATTTGCGCAAACAGAGTATAACATCTCCTCTTAAATAAAATGTCTGTGACCTGGTTTGTTGACATGTGAACAAATCGTGGCACAGAAACGGTGATCTTAGATCATAAGGGAGGTTCAAAGAAATTCTCCAATCAAATTCTGACAGGGTCAGAAACATCACTGCTGCTATGGCTGTGTTCTACTTTTTAACTAGGGTGGAGCATGAAGTGATGCTCTGATCAACATGACACTGGAGCCATTAAAAGAAAAATATTAAAACAAGCTCAAACACATCACATGGACACAAAATTTGGGATTCCAACAACAAGAAAGTCTAAGAGTGATTTCACACCTAACCCTTCTGGTCTGGACTTTCACACTTTTCAGTTTGATTCAGACGAAATTTGAAGGTGTGAAAACTCCCCTAAACCACGGTCCCACTGAAATAAAGAGCCTAAGCCACGCCCCCTCTACTTCTTCATATGGGACCTTAAATCGGACCAAATATCCATTGAAGTGAATGGCAAGAGAGAAATTATCTTTTGATCCCGATCAAATTTTGTCACAAGTAACACACGTGATGTTTATCAATTTAAAAGATAATTTTCCACGTAATTAAAGATGTCGATTTTCGTATAATAAAAGAGTAAAATTTAGTTTTTGTGAAACCACTTGGTGAACTACACTTCTATGTCTTGGACTGTACACGTCACCAACATGATCATGGCAGTTCCCCTCTCAAAGCTCACCTTCTGTTTCCTGACCTAGAAGCATCTCAAGGGGAGGAAAAACAAAACAAATGTATTTTACGAGCTGTAGCTGATCCAGAGGACTGTTAGTTACTTACTCCTGGGCGCTCTTTGAAAACGATAATGTAACGTTAAGTAAGGCTGTGTTTGTAGTTTTTCAGTTTATGTATATTCACAACCTTATACTTTGTAAAAGTTGAACAACCTATATAGTTATCAGTTATCTTTTAAATTCACAAATATATGTGTAACTCGTGACAAAATCCAATTGGAATCAAAAGATAGTTTCAATCTTGCTATTCACTTCAATGGGAGATTTTTTTAATCCCAAAATCCACACCAAAACATCACTGGTCACAGTTACATGGGCAAAATTTCTTCAGTCTGATTACAATTCAGATCAGAATTTTACTGTTTACATGGATCCTGAAAAAGCTGATCTGATTAGGACGTGTGTTTCCATGTGTCACACGTTTGAACGGAATAAATCATTTTGACATGCGCACATCGACATTTCGACATTCCGAAAATAGTAGAAGAAGAAGCAACTTCTGGTGTTAGCGAGCCCCGCTTCGTGTCAAATTTGACCTGTATTGTGTTATTCAGACTGTACTTTTGCTTCTGCTGGTCTCCGTAATGAAGCTACAAGTACATACTTCTGCATATGACGAACAGAGGGAGACAGCAGGACGATACAGACCAGTTTTGTTTTACTTCCGCTATGTTTTCCGCTAGCTGCTGCTAAGGCGGAAATACGTCACGTCGATGTGCGGCTGGTTTACAGATATGCGCAGTAAACATATTTTCTGCCCTACGTTCGGAATAAGTGTTTTCATGCGCACCATTTCGATTAACAATCGGCATAACCAACCCCTCTCAATCGGAATGAAATTTTGATCCAAATGAGCGTGATCGGGTTAGAATATTCAGATTGCCGTGTTTACATGAAGCATTTTTATTCCAATCAGGCTTTTAATCCGGTTACTTGTGTCCATGTAAACATAGCCACTGACTGGAGAAACTTCACATTGGACCTCAAGCAACTTGGATTCTGTGCCTCTCCACTCTCCCACCAGACTCTGGTACCTTGATTTAAAAATGACAAGACTTGTCACCTGATTTGGTGAATACTGTCATCTGCTGGTGTTTGTCCACTGTGTTTTATCAAGTTCAAAGTCAGCACAGCCATCTACCAGGAAATTTTAGAGCACTTCATGCTTCCCTCTGATGACAAGTTTATGGAGTTGCTGAATTAGTTTTCCAGCAGGACTTGGCACCTGCACACACTGCCAAAAGTACCAAAACCTGCTTTAATGACCACGGTATCACTGTGCTTGACTGGCCAGCAAACGCTCCTGACCTAAACCCCATAGAGAATCTACGAGTATTGCCAAGAGGAAGATGAAAGACAACAGACCGAGCAACGCAGACGAGCTGAAGGCTGCAATCAAAGCAACCTGGGCTCCCATAACACCTTAGCAGTATCACATGCCACACGACATTGATGCAGTAATTCATACAAAAGGAGCCCAGACCAAGTATTGAGTGCATACATGGACATAGAATGATAGCAATACTCCAGCAAACTGATTTGTACACCCAGAATTAAGTAAAATGAGGAGTAGTGGACCCTATTGTGTTTTTACCTGTTTCACTCTCACAGAGAGTCTTTGAGGTCAGAGAGTCGTTATCACTGGTACTGTGACTTCTTATTTTCAGTCGTATTTTCTTTGGTTTTGGTTCGTCTTCTTCCTTGATTGATTCTGAATCTACATGCCAGCTTCTTTCCTCAACTTGGATCTCAGTTACAGATGAGTTGTAAGAGAGGACCTGTTCACTGTTTGGTTCTGCTTCACTCTGCTCGTTTTCCTGAGAAATAAGAGTCACCATGAAGGTATCAGCCTCCAACTTGACTTCCAGCTGTTCTCCCTCCAGGCTGATGAAGAGCTCCTCCTCTTCCTCTTTAACCTGTAGAGGTTTTGGCTCTTGCTGCTCCTCCATCTGTGGAGGTTCTAGTTCCTGCTGTTCCAGAACGGAGATCCTCTCCTAGTTCCAGAGCTGCTGGGCAACCAGAACCTCCTCCTTACAGTCAGGTTGCTGTGGGAAGTCTGGAGGGATGAAGAGAAACAAAAGGAAGAGTTTCACATTGATACCAGGATATTTAAATCTTTTTACCAAAATATATTTAAAATCACTTGTATTTGTTTATTTTAGTGTAATTTCAAACTTCTGTCCTTGTAATTCTTTTCTTGTAAAATTCTCTTTCTTAGATTTTTTGGTCAAACTCATGGGAAGTCCCGTCTAGTAGTCAACATATTTTCAATTAAGAGAATAAAAACAAACAAACAAACAAAAAAAACAGTTTCAGATCTTTCTAGAGCCTCATTCAGACCATTATAGTTCCTCATACCTATTCTGTTTATCTTTATCTGGGGGCACCAGCGGATATTCAGCAGTCTGGTCTAACAGTGAATGTCTTCCTCGTACTGGTCGTTGATTTGTTAAAATTCTTGTAATTTCATCAGCAGTAGCAGTCAGTCACTCTCTGACCAACCTTCTCAGATGGTGGACTGAAAAAATCTTTACGGTTTGATTACTTCCTCCGGATGTTGTGATGAGGCTGCTGATGGTCAGAGCTAGCAGAATGAAGCTAGTTCAGCGACTATGAAGGCATCATAAAAGTCCTCTCAGACTCAGAATTTCCATGTCAGTGCTTTATCCTCCAGCACTCAACACAGACCATCAATGGAAGGTTTACACAGAGTTACTTCAGCTTTTCCTTCACAGGAAGCAGAACAGGAGCCAAACCACCGACACCAACCAGCGAAAAGTTCTCACCAACCAGCTCCTGCAACATTCAAAGAGATGCATTCTTCATTATGCTTCACCTGGCAAGTATAAGAGACCGTCTCCTTTATCCTTCTTTTCACTTTAACTGTGACAGTCTCTGCTCTAATGCACCTAAAATTTTTCAGTATTGTGAATTCAATTCAAAAATTTCAAACTTTCTAATAGGGGTGTTCGATATGACGATATCTATCAGATGACCAGATAATGTCTTGTTTTATTTAAAACTATCATTTATTTTGGGGACTTCCGGGAAGATGGCGGAGAGGCATAACGCTTAAACAGAGAGCTCTCCCTAGTCGGATTAAAAATCGTTGGTAAATGGCCAACTCAACATAAATAGGTCAATAAACCAAGGGATGAAAACACGAAGAAGCCAGGCACACGGACAAAAGCAGGGTAAAACTAAAGAATCCCTCTTCAACAACACTGGAGAAATCGCTGAACACAAGGCCAACAAAAACGAGGAGACTTCAAAGAAAATGGAAGACGCCAACCTCGATGTTATGAACACTGGCTTCGCCAATGTAAGTAAGGACATAAAAGACCTCAAGCGACAACTCCAACAGGATTTAACGGCTCTTAAGGAAGAACTGAAAAAAGAGATTCAATTCAATTCAATTCAACTTTATTTATATAGCGCCATTTCACAACAACAGTCATCTCATAGCACTATCAACTGTAGGGGGGAACCCCCACAGTTGCAGAAAGACCCCAGCAATCAGGTGATCCCCTGTGAGCAAGCACTTGGCGACGGTGGAGAGGAAAAACTCCCTTTTAACAGGAAGAAACCTCCAGCAGAACCAGGCTCAGGGAGGGGCAGTCATCTGCTGCGACTGGCTGGGGGGTGAGGGGACAGAGAAGATGAAAAGAACAGACATGTAGAGAGCAAACAGCACGATGGGGACTCAATCTATGGGAGAGAACAAACAAATGTTAATGACCAGCAAAAAAAAATATTTCATTGAGAGTGAGGAAAGGAGTGAGGCCCAGTGCATTACTGGAGGTCCCCCGGCTGACTAAACCTATTAGCAGCATAGCTAAGGGAGGGTTCAGAAACACATGATCCCTCCCTAATTGTAGGCTATATCAAAAAGGTAGGTTTTAACCCTAATCTTAAAAACAGAGATCGAGTCTGACTCCCGAATCCAGATTGGCAGCTGATTCCACAGGAGAGGAGCTTGATAACTGAAGGCTCTGCCTCCCATTGTACTTTTGGAGATTCTAGGTATTACAAGTAGTCCTGCATTTTGGGAGCGTAGTGCTCTGTTAGGATAATACGGTAGTATCAGATCTTTTAAATAAAAAGGAGCCTGATTGTTTAGAGCTTTGTAAGTAAGAAGAAGGATTTTAAACTTAATTCTAAACTCTATGGGAAGCCAATGAAGGGAGGCCAGAACCGGAGAGATATGATCTCTCTTTCTAGTACCTGTTAAAACTCTTGCTGCAGCATTTTGGATCAGCTGAAGACTTTTTAAAGATGTTTTAGGACAACCTGATAATAAAGAATTACATTAGATGAAGGAGGAAATTATGCGTCTCCGAAAAGAAATGGACCGCAAGCTAGCAGAAAACATGGAGGAGCTGCGCACTCAACGGGCGTGTATGGCAGAAGCACAGGCTCGAATATCAGAGTTGGAAGACTGGAAGACCGAGGCAAGCGAGCTGCTACAGACCTTGACGGCACAAACACAGAGGATGCAGGAAAAAATAACCGACCTGGAGAGTAGGTCCAGGTGGAGCAATATACGCATCTTCGGGATTCCGGAGGGTACTGAAGGCAACTCGATGATGAAATTCATAGATCAATTCTTAAAAAAAGAGCTTGAGCTGCCCAATGAAACAGACTTGCAGATCCAACGTGCGCACAGAGCCTTGGCACAGAACCCGAACTCAAACTCGACACCCAGGTCAGTTGTGGTAAACTTTTTAAAATACAACGTAAAGGAAAGAATTCTGACAAGCGTGGAAAAAGAAGATACGAGTTGGCGACAAACAGATATTCTTTGACCATGACTACCCGACAGAAATTGTGCAGCAGCGAAAGAAATATGCCAACATTAAAAAAATGCTGAAAGAGAAAAAAATTAGATTCCAAACGCCGCTAACGAAGATGAGAATTCATTGGGATGACGGCGTGAAAACCTACAACACGGCCAGAGAGGCAGCGTGGGACGTGACGGAGCGAGGCTTTGTAGTGAGTGTACCGGAGGAAGCGGCTGGAGCAGCGGCGGCACGGAGCGCACCAAGCCCAAGAAAAACTGCAAGGCTTTCAACGGAAAGCCTAGATTATAACAAAGATTAAGAAGGGCACAGGATAAACTAGAAAAGCACTCGGAGAGCGCAGACCTCCGCCAAGCGCCACAGTTCCCCCCATACAGTGTTTGTGTGTACGTTTTCAGATTCCTTGAGCATGAAACCATATGACTAGCAATTGGATTCACAATGATTATTTGTTTATTTGACAGGCACAGTGCAATAAACATAGACAATTAATCAATGACAATCAATCTGATAGTGATAGGATTAGTGGTTCAGTAGTAAAAGCATTGCCTCCTTGGCGGAGGTAATAAACTGAAGTGTTGCTGTTGTGTCCATCTCCTCCACTGACGGATGCAAATTGGGTAGACAGGTTGCCGTGGGTTTTATATTATATTACTTTGGGGTTGCGCTCCGCGGCAAACGAGAATTTAGAAGCTTCGCCGGCAGAGAGCTCGTTTTTGCGCAGCGCCTATGGCTGGCCGGTGAATTTCTGCCAAATGCGCAGCGCCTATGGCTGGCCGGTGAATTTCTGCCAAAGAATCCGTCGGTGGACAGCTGCCCATGTGAGATTTTGCAGTTGTGCGCAAACACAGGCACGCTGGCGGGCCCAGGCCAGCAGTGTTTTCCGCGTGCTTTTGTGCCTAAAACGTTGAAGAACGCGGAGTTTGTGTTGCAGACACGACGACCAGCGCCCTCCATTGCGCCTGCGCACATGTTGAAAATGGCCGTATGTCACAGTGTTGAAAAATGCTTTAAAAAATTCCTGTATCCAGACGGTGATCCGGATCATCCCCAAAATTTAATCAGTTCTTCCTTGTACCATTTCCAACAAGGCCTGAAAGTTTCATGGAAATCCGTCCAAGACTTTTTGAGTTATCTTGCTAACCAACAGACAGACAGACAGACAGACAGACAGACAGACAGACAAACCCCGGCAAAAACATAACCTCCTCCTGGCCTTTTCGGCCTGGCGGAGGTAATGAAGGCCAAGAATAGATAGATTTGTTTATTTGACAGGGACAGTGCAATAAACATAGACAATTAATCAATGACAATCAATCTGATGTGTTGCACAGAGTGTATAGCTATTAGCTAATTTGCAACTCAAGACAAGGTAAAAGAGAAACAAACGGCTAGGAGAGGTTAAAGTGATTTTTGTTGGACATTTCTAGTCTAATGACTATTACTTGGATAGTAACTACAGGTCTAGGGAGGGCCCCTCACTCGGTGAGGGCATTCCCTCCATCCTCCAAAAGGGACCAATGGGCAGAAGAAAGGCCCAAAGTACGGAGGTCGAGGTTCGTTAGTGTGTTTTTGTACATATATGTGTTAATTTTGTTGTTAAAGGGGTTAGGAGCACAAGTTAAAAAAAAAAATGGAAAAACATGAATATGGTTAAAAATCTTAAGATAATGACATTAAACGTGAATGGTCTGAACTCACCTGTTAAAAGGGAAAGAATAACAGAAAATTCAAGAAGGAAAAAGCCGAAATTATATTTATGCAAGAGACACATTTGAACAAAACAGAACATGAGAAACTAAAGAGATTTGGCTATAAGAACTCCTACTACAGTTCATTTAAGGGAGGAACTAAAAGCGGGGTTATGATACTAATTTCAAATAAAATACAATTTGAATGTGAACAAGAAATCCAGGGTAAAGAAAGAAGATATGTAATAATAAAGGGAAGAATAGATGGTATGCAGATCACATTAGTGAACATCTATGCTCCACCAGAAAGTGACAAGGGTTTTTTTCAACGTCTATTTGATCTCAAAGCAACACAGAGCGAAGGAGTCCTAATTTGTCGAAGAGACCTAAATGCTGTCATAGATCATGAAGTTGACACAACAAGTGTTAAGAAGACAAAAAAACATGTAACAAAGTTCATAAGAACCTCACTGGCAGAAATGGGTATGGTAGACATATGGAGGGACCTGCACCCACTCGAAAAAGACTATACACATTATTCAGCAGTCCATAAAGTACACTCTAGAATAGATTACTTCCTTATGAATGAAGGTGACAGACACAGGGTGAGAAATTGTCGGATTGGAGGGGCAGAAATATCAGATCATAATCCTATATACATGGAAATATATTTAAACAATAGAAAACAACAAACAACATGGAAACTTAATGTAGGACTATTAAATGATGAGAAAATGAAAGAAAGAATAAAGTTAAACATAAATGAGTATATCGAGGAGAATGATAATGCATACCTGCCAACTTTTCAAACCTGAAAAGCCTAGTAGCTAGCTGGGGTCCAGGGGCCGATGCTAATACTAATGCTAATAATGCTAATGCTAATAATAATGATGCTAATATTTGCCAAACAAATATTAGCATTAAATCTAGTTAAATGTAGCTAACAAACTCATATTTCTTCAACTTTCAAACCTGAAAAGCCTAGTAGCTAGCCAGGGTCCAGGGGCCGCAGGCCCCGGTAGGTCCAGGACAAAGTCCTGGTGGGGGGTTCAGGGGGGCCTTCGCCCCCCGACGCCAAACAAATATTAGCATTAAATCAAGTTAGAATGTAGCTAACAACCTCATATTTCTTCAACTTTCAAACCTGAAAAGCCTAGTAGCTAGCCGGGGTCCAGGGGCCGCAGTGTCAAACAAATATTAGCATTTGACATAGAAGTCACACATTAATTATATTAAAGGTAAAATATCTAAATCAATTGCAATACTACACAGAGCGAAATATGTGCTGAATCAACAACCCGCATTATATACTTTGTATCATTCATTAATACTCCCATACATGGCATATTAAGATAAGATAAGATAAGCCTTTATTAGTCCCACAACGGGGAAATTCCAGGATTGCAACAGCACAGGGATAGCAACACTCAGAGCAACAATCAGAAGGCAAGAAAAAAAACAAGCAAGCAAGAGCAGCTAATATACATATGTACATATTACTATAAAATATATATATACACACACACACACAGACACACAGTGCAGAGCATTGTAGCTGGATGGAATAAATATATGAATATATGAACACAGTGCAGAGCATTGTAGCTAGATGGAATAAATATGTAAATATATAAACACCCACAGTACGGAGCATTGCAGCTAGGTGGAATAAATATGCAAGTATATAAACACACACAGTGCGGAGCAATGTAGCTAGATGGAATAATATGTAGATATATAAAAACACAGTGCGGAGCATTGTAGCTAGATGGAATAAATATATAGATATATAAATATAAACACACCCAGTGCTGAGCATTGTAGCTAGATGGAATAAATATATAGATATATAAATATAAACACACCCAGTGCTGAGCATTGTAGCTAGATGGAATAAATATGTAAATATATAAACACACACAGTGCAGAGCATTGTTGCTAGGTGGGATGAAACAGCATAACCGTCTATTTAGTTATCCTACATGGTATGATTATGTGCCCATACATATTCTCACCCTCCATAGCGACCGGTATGTTCCTAGTTGTATGCCGGAGAGGACCATTGTGTAAGTCTATTGCATCTTTTGCATTCAAAAAAAAAAAAAAAAAAAAAAAAACTATTAGTTTGTTACGTCTTTTTGCTATCTCTGCGAGCAGCCCTGCTTAGGTTGTACAGTCTGACAGCCGTTGGTAGGAAGGACCTACGAAACCTCTCGGTTGTGCACCTGGGATGATGTAGTCTGCTGCTAAATGAGCTCCTCAGTGCATCCAGTATGTCCTGCATAGGGTGGAACTCGGACTCCAGCAGAGATGACAGTTTAGCCACCGTCCTTCTCTCTCCTATCTCCTCCATCGGATCAAGGCGTTGCCCCAGGACAGAGCTAGCTTTCTTAATCAGTTTGTTCAGTCTCTTCCTATCGGCTGCAGTAATGCCACTGCCCCAGCAGACCACTCCAAAAGTGATGGCTGATGCCACCACCGTGTCATAGAATGACTTCAGCAGCGCCCCTTGTACACCAAAAGACCTGAGTCTCCTCAGCAGGAACAGCCTGCGCTGTCCCTTCTTGTAGAGTGTGTCAGTATTGTGTGACCAGTCTAGTTTATTGTTCAGATGAATACCCAGGTACTTGTAGGATGTCACCATCTCGATGTCTGTTCCCTGTATATTTACTGGTGCTGTGAGGGGCTGCCCATGCCTGCGGCAGTCCACCACCAGCTCCTTAGTTTTCCTCGCGTTGATCTGGAGGCAGTTCTGATGGCACCAGTCCACAAAGTCCTGGATAAGCCCTCTGTACTCAGCTTCATCTCCGCTGGAGATGAGACCAACGATCGCAGAGTCATCAGAGAACTTCTGTAGATGGCAATGTGTTGTGTTGTGTGACAAGTCCGCAGTATAAAGAGTGAACAGGAAGGGAGCCAGCACCGTTCCCTGGGGGGCCCCCGTGCTACTGATGATCGTGTCGGAAACACAGTCCCGGGTTCTCACAAACTGAGGCCAGTTCGTGAGGTAGTCCAGGATCCATGATGACAGGTGCTGGTCCACCCCTGCGCGCAGCAGCTTGTCCTTCAGGATCATCGGTTGGATGGTGTTGAAAGCACTGGAGAAGTCAAAGAACATGATCCTCACCATATTCCCGGGCTTCTCCAGGTGGGACAGAGAACGGTGAAGGAGGAAGATCACCGCATCCTCCACCCCAATGCCATGCTGGTAGGCGAACTGGAGTGGATCCATCGCTGGTTCCACCAGGGGGCGGAGATGAGCAAGGAGCAGTCTCTCCAGGGTCTTCATCAAGTGGGACGTCAAGGCCACCGGTCTGAAGCTGTTCAGGTCTTTGGGGTGGGAAGTTTTTGGTACAGGTACCACACAAGATGTTTTCCACAGCTGTGGTACCCTCCCCAGTTTCAGGCTCATGTTGAAGATATATGTCACAATCCCACACAGCTGGTCTGCACAGGACTTGAGGAGCTTTGCGCTGATGCCGTCCGGTCCCGACGCCTTCCTCGCCTTGATCTTCCTCAGCTCCGTCCTCACCTGGGTCTTGGTCAGGGTCAGGATGGGGGGCTGTGTGTTGGGAGTGGGGGGGGTGTCGGTGGAGTGGGGAGTGGGTAGCAGGACTTGATTTCTTAGAGGCAGCAGTGGTTGTTGTGCAGACAGGGGGGAGGGCGGTTGGTCAAATCTATTGAAAAACAGATTCAGGTTGTTCGCCCACTCCCTGCCCCCCGTGGCCTGGGGGGAGGTATTCTGGAGCCCCGAGATGGTTTTGAGGTTTCTCCAGACCCCGCTGATGTCGCTCTGTTGCAGCTTGTCCTCCATCTTCTTCCTGAAGCTGTCCTTGCCTTCTCTGATCTTTCTCCTCAGCTCCCTCTGTACGGACTTCAGCATCTCCCTGTTCCCCGACCTGAAGATCCTCTTCTCTCTCAGAAGTGTTTTTATCTCAGGGTTGATCCAGGGTTTGTTGTTTGAGTGACGCCGTATGGTCTTGGTGGGAACGGATTTGTCCACACAGAAGCTGAGGTAGCCCGTGAAGGTGTGAATGAGGCCATCGATGTCCTCACCATGTGGATCGCAGAGCTGCTTCCAGGCAGTGGCTTCAAAACAGTCCTTTAGAGTGTCCATTGTCTCCTCAGACCATAACTCCACAGTGTGCATGGCCGGAGGTTGTCTGTGCACTAGGGGTTTGTACACCGGTCGGAGATGAACCAAGTTGTGATCCGATCTCCCAAGTGGGGGGAGTTGTGATGAGGTGTACGCCTCCTTAGTGTTTGCGTAGAACAAATCCAGTGTTTTATTGTCTCTAGTGTGGCATGTGACATACTGGGTGAAAGTGGGCAGAATGGGAGACAGTGAAACGTGGTTGAAATCGCCTGAGATGAGGAGAAGAGCATCTGGGTGTTCTGTCTGCAGCCTGCTGGTTACTGAATGGATGACGTCACGCGCTGTCCCAGCGTTCGCCGTCAGATTTGCATAAACAACAATGCAGATCACGTGTGAGTGTTCTCTCGGGAGATATGTAGGCCTCATGCTAACAGCTAGCAACTCAATGTCTTTGCTGCAGTGTCGTTGTTTAACAGTGATATGTCCCGGTCTACACCAGTTGTTGTTAACATACATTATCACTCCACCGCCCCTAGTTTTGCCACTCTCTGGTGTTCGGTCAGCTCGTATCATGTGAAAACCCTCCAGCTCAATGTTAGCATCTGCTGCTAGTTCAGTTAGCCACGTCTCAGTAAACAAAAGGAGAGAGCACTCCCGGTAAGTGCTATCATAACGGGAGATAGCCGCTAGCTCATCTAACTTTCCCAGTATCGACCGTACATTTCCCATGACAACAGATGGAAGGGAGGGTCTGTACCTTATATTTTTTGTCCTCCGCCTTACTCCAGCCCGGCAGCCGCGGCGTTTTCGCCTCAGTTCTCTCGGTATGTCGAGTTTTTCCAGTGGGACCGGGTGGCGGTTAAATGCTAGCAGCTCTTCCCTGTTGTATCGAATCCTGCTATAAACAGTGGCTCCGTCCACCGGCTCAGGAGACATTTGGGACGATCTGTGTGTCCGTGATCGGACACACAGATCCCCATACTTCATATTGTACTGAAGTATGGGGAAATACATATAAAACAAACTTATATCCAGTCTTTAAGCTTCAGAAGAGAGCTATTAGAATAATAAACAAAGCTGCTTACAGGGAACCAACAAACCCACTTTTTCTTTAATTAAAAACTCTCAAGTTGAAAGATCTGGTTGACTTTAAAACTGCAGTAATAATGTTTAAAGCTAAGAATCTATCACTGCCCGCAAATATCCAAAACCTGTTCCAAATAAGGGAGAAACAATATCATTTCAGAGGAACATTTCAATTCAATTCAACTTTATTTATATAGCGCCATTTCACAACAACAGTCATCGCATGTGTATTTCAAAAACCTTGAGTGAGAACTACCACCAAGCAACACTGTGTTTCAGTGCAAGGAGTCAGATTATGGAACGATTTTGGACCTGAATTAAAATCATGTACAACGCTTGGACAATTTAAACAAAAACTAAAGGAAGAAATACTCCAAACATATACATGTATACAAGATGACATTTAAAATCACATAAGGATTGTCATATCCAGTCTGTGTTGTGTTGTTACTTAGTTTTTTTTTTGTCACATTTTGTCTTAGCTTTGTTCTGAATTGTAATCGCTCTTGTTTTGTTTTTCTTTTGAATTCTTGGATGGAATATGGGTGGGCAATATAAGCTGTGGCTTCAGCCATCACCCATTTCAGATAACTTATGTTGAACTGTATAATCAGAGGAGTTATTGTTTAATTTGACCTTGTTGGATTTTTTCCCCTTTGTTATATTATTCTGTTTCTTTTTAATCTCTACTTTTAATCTATCCGAAATAAAGATTCATTCATTCATTAAATTTGCATTCAAAAGACTATGTTAACACTGCATAGAACTTTGAATAGGCCAGATGTGATGCATTATGAATACTAGAAAAGCACTCGGACAGCGCAGACCTCCGCCAAGCGCCACAGTTCCCCCCATACAGTGTTTAACATCATAAATAAAATATTGAAAATGGCCCTATCTCGCAATGTTAAATTAAAAAAAAAAAAAAAAGAAAAAAAAAAAGAATCCTTTAAAAAATTCCTGGATCCAGACGGTGATCCGGATCACCACCAAAATCTAATCATCTGTAGGATACCCCATTTCTGACAGTCTGTGAAAATTTCATGAAAATCCATCCATAACTTTTTGAGTTATCTTGCTAACAAACAAACAGACAAACCAACGCTGATGATCACATAACCTCCTTGGCGGAGGCAACTAGAAGACTAGAAATATCAGCAGGGTATACTAGCACTGTTTAACAGGCACGTGCATAAAAGACGGCAAAATCGCTCTGATATTTTATGTGTTTACATGATACAGAAAGCATGACAAGGCTTGCAATTACACAGCACATGTTCTTCATAATCTTAGGCATTATATAAAATGTATTCTCCCTTTAGATGTCGAATCCATGGTCCATTTGCCAGGGTTGAAGTGCAGTCGTGCGAACGTCTGCAGCAGTGTACATCGTGTTTACATCTCGCCATGTACGCACGCCTCTCCGGGATTTCGCGCGAGAATAGAAACCTCAATACCCTCAATAGCGATAGCGTTAGCTTAGCAAACGCTTCAGGTAAAGTGTAGCAGCGAACCACGAAAAGAAACGCTACTGACGCTACTATGTTCTAAATTTAGAAACGATTCCTTGCGATCTCGTGTTTGGAATTGCTTTCGTGTTTTTTTTTACAATTTAAAATTTTTGACTGAATTTTTAGTGAAAAACCGTAATTTTGATTAATAAAGCCATAACCCAGAATGGGGTACTGAAAACCGTAACCATTACGGCAAAACCGGAGTAGTTGGCAGGTATGAGTTGAGCATGTGTATCTGTAGGTTTGAAGAAAACTTTTCGCAATACGATGGATGTTAGTCTCATCCTGCACGCTCTCATTTTCACCAAATTTTCTATGATGGATATTAGTCCTACCCTGCATGCTCCTATATAAAAATAATAAAAGTTAGAGCACCACCTAGTGGTTACAACAATGGACACTTGTAACTTAGACAAACTTTGTCCCATTTTCATCAAATTTCTACAACAATTTTATTATTACATTACGTCCTCAAACTTAAAGCCATGATCAGCGGCCAGTAGGGGCACACTATCAAAATTTCTGCGGGAATTTTCTCGTTCTTGTTGTTCTCCTACACCAGTGATGCTTGGTGCAGAGATACAACTGTCGTACACAAGCACTCTTCTCTGTTGGTGGAGTTTATGATCCTCAAGTGCAGACCCTTTTACACGCCTAGAGAAATTTCATTGGTTCTGATTGCCGCCATGTATGTCCCGCCCACCGGCGTCAGCAAGAGAAGCGAAGTACTGATAGTACTCTATCAAGCTATAAGTGAGACACAAACACCACATCCAGATGGATTTCTCATCACAGCAGTAGACTTCAACCACGCAAATTTAAAGGCTCTCCTACCAAATCTGTATCAACATGTAAACTTTGCAACAAAGGGAGACAACCTGCTGGATCTGGTGTACACAACTCATAAGAATGCATACCCCCCCCCCCCCCCCCAGGCCTCTCTGATCACATCACCATCCTGTTAAGGCTGGCATACAAACCCAGAGTAAAAGCCATCAGACCAACAAAGAAGCAGGTACATGTGTAGCCAGAAGGAGCCTGATGCTCTGAAAGACTGCTTCAGCACTACAGACTGGGACATTTTCAAGCATGCCGCCACTCACAACGGACACACAAACCTAGGGGAGTACACTGAGGTTGTTGTGGCATACAGAGCCAAATGCATTGATGATGTTACTCACTGCAAGACCATCACTGTTCGTGCTAACCAGAAGCCATGGATGACAGCAGAGGTCCACAGACTCTGTTAATTATTCCTGCACGTTTGAATGCATGTTTTATTTTATACAGATGAAGCAAAAACTTCCAAATTATATAATGTAGAATCCTGAACAGAAATTTTTAACCCTTCAGTTCACCAGAATAGCCCGCATCATGATACTACCCCTGGTACTGACATCAACATTGGGACAGCATGACAGCCACACCTGCAGTCCATTTAGACATTAAAACCTGAGCCTCAATACACAAACGAGACAGCAGCTTTCCAGGTATTTTATTCTACCTTGCTACCAGCAGTTTATATAATTTTTTTTAGAAACGTACATAAAATTGAAGACCATTTTAAAGCAAGGCAGATTTATATAAAACACAAAAGCACATCTTTTAAAACTTATGCCCAAGCTGTTAGTGGTCATTTACTGTCCAATCCTCAGTTTCACACTGAATAACATGCAAAAATTACACTTTTCTCAATAAAACTATAGCAAATAAATCGTCGGCCTCCGTCGGTCTATGATGACCATGGAAGAGAATCCTAAACGTCTACTCTGCTGGAACAGCACCGCCTGTGGCTGAACAGGCCGATGCACGAATGGCAGTCCCTGTCACTCAGGTCGCACTTGTGGGTGGTCTCCGTGCTGATGGGTCTGTGGCGGTTCTTCCTGCAGGTCCTCTTTTCATCTGCTGCAGCAGTCAGTCTTATTATTATTATACTTATTATTAGTCAGCAAATAAATACACATCACTATATCAATATAAAATCACAAATACTGTAATTAAAAGCCAAACTCAAAACATGCAAATAAAGGATCATTGATGAACAGCTCAAACAGCAAAAATCTACAGCCCATTTGATGCAATTACATGCTGGAGGCCATCAGTCTTGCACATTTTCGTATCAGTGATGATGTGCTCATCTCCTGTGCTTCATACATGCCCCAGTACTTGAATAGTTTGCCCTCCATGTTCCTAGTCTGCTTCCTTTGGTGACACATGCACTTTCTCCTCCTCGTGCACTCCTCCTGTATAAAAGCGCACAAGGAGGCTTATGACAGTTGGAGCTGAAGCGTGTGATGTGGTCTTTCATGGCTTGCTGTTTATCTAAGCCTGTGACACAACACAAAGGCATAGCCATAAAACTAAAACAAGAAACCAGAGAAACTGTGTGCTACAAAGCTGCTGGCATTCCAGTCAACACCGGCATCCGTTCTGTCGCTGACGTCAGTTCAGCCTCCTCCTTAATTTGGTGGGCGGCACCACAGTCCAGTCAGCGGCTGCGGTTTTTTGATGATAACTATGTTATGCAGGCACGGTCATAAATATTATATTGCTCATCAACAATGACTTTTGGGTTTTCACAACATGCTGAAAAAAAATGTCAAAATCATGTCATCAGACCTTTAAACCAGTAATTTGCTAGATTTCATTTACCCATAATATACTCACCTTTTAAGTCAGTATTTAACTTTCTTCAGCTTTGTTTTTCCCTGTGTTTACCAATCTGTTAAAAGGTAATTAGATTCATCAACTTTGGTTTAAATTCAAAGTACCTCATTCATCCTACGAAGTTATCAATGGATTCAGTAAAATACCCTTTTAACTTACTAATTTAGAAATTCCCATTCTTATCAGGCATTCAAAAAAATTATACACACACACACACACATTTATAGTTATCCAAATTAAATTAGCTATAATTTAATTTGTTTGCTTGACAAATAATTTAACCTATATCAATAACTGTTAATCCCCAATGACTTATATTCTTCAAACATTGTCTTCTTTTATAACAATGTACTTTAAACCAACAAAAATTTAATCAGTTTTGTCTCTAAATTAATAAGATTTGCCAAACTTATAATATTGTCTCAAAGTGAATATATGGGGGGGGGGGGATTGCAAACAAATAAGGAAACTGTTCATAAAGTATATTCCCTTTTTTTTTTTTTTCCTTTTTACATCACCCCAAGGGCAGGGAGAGAAACATAGACCAAATAAATAATTCAGGACAAAACAAAAACATTAAACAACAGAAGAGAGAAGAAAAACAGAAAAGGTAGAAGGTAGACTATCTGTGTCATGTGAAGTCATTCTAAACGTCGGAGATAATAATCAAGTCATCTAAGTCCAGTCTCTAAATGTCAAGCTTCAAAACATCAACAGTCAGTTTACTTTAGAATCAAACTATATTTCATTCAGATTGTCTTGAGGCCTTCTCCCACTGACAGTGTGTCATCAGGGGTGCCTACATTTTGATAGAGCATGCTCATAGAAAGGATCCTTTGTCAATATTATCTTTACTTTACCATGGTGTCAAAACATCTTGTGAAACACTGAATATCACTGTCACTTAGGACGTGAATTCTAATAAAACTAAGGTCTCAGTGTCTCAAAAAGAAAAAAGCAAAAGAAAAACATTATTGTATCCAAGTGTCATACTTGTTGTTGTTATTGTGATGTTATTTTATCTATCGTAAAGATCTGAAATACAGTCACTTAACCCCTTGCACTCCGGGCGATTTTCCTAAAAACGCCAAAAAATAACGTGCCCAAAGTAAATCGAAAGCTGTTCTTCAACCCTTTGCAGCATCTTCATGGGGTTGGTCTCATTTAAAAGAAAACACTTTGAATTTTTTGGCAAAAAAAAACAATCTCTCTACGTGCTCCGGCCACTGATTTACAGTCATCTAAACATACTGAACTTGAAGAAAATAAATTTGGCCACGGTGTTTTTTTGGATACAAATGCTTGCAAATAACACACAGCTTCAGATCCGGGCTGGAAAATGGGTTGTCCCCCCCCCCCACTACAAAGGACGGAGTTCGGCCCTCGCTACATGATGGATTACACTCGTTGCATGTTTCCACAGCAACGCTGTCACAGAGGCTTCCCCCCCCCTCGCTACTGTGTGTGTGTGTGTTGGGGGGGGGGGGTGTCCCTCCCCTCGCTACAGAGGACGGCCATCGCTACATGACGGAATAGACTCATATGGCTATGTGGTGACCGCTGCGCAGTCAGCACGGCTTCCCCCCGCGGACCGGGGGCATTCGGACCGTGAACGCCCCCCGCCCCCGCTCCTCTTCTGCAGCGGGGGGGGGCCCTTCACGGTCCGAACACGGCAAATGAACCGTTTATCGCAGCGCACGCACTTCGTACTTCGTGCGCTGTACAGTTGTAATTTACCGATTGGTCAAAAGTCATTTTTGGATTACAGTTTCCAGGGAGAAATAATAATTTAGCTTGTAACACCTTACCTCTTCACAGCAGCAGAGTCCTGACGAACTTCTCTTCCCCATTGTCAGATGAACGAGACGCTGGTCCGCTCGTGGATCCCGGTCAAAGCATAATTCCAATATTGCGGTTTTGGTGAATGATTTACGACCTTTGTCGTCGGCCTCCGTCGGTCTACGATGACGGAAGAGAATCCTAAACGTCTATTCTGCTGGAATGAGTGCAGGTCCCACTTGTGGGTGTTCTCCATGCTGCTGGGCCTGTAGCAGGTTCGTCCAGTGTTCTTTATTTCATTTGCTGCAACAGTCAATCTCTCTTCACCCAGCCCGAACTTCTGTGCTTCAATTGGCTCCTGTATTCACAGTAGGTGGGTCCTCCTTCCTAGATTTTCATTCATTGGTTCTTCAAGGTTTCAGAAACCCAATTCAAGGCTCTTATTAGTCGAATGAGAGGTCGATCAGATGAACTAATCTGTTCGCGGCTGTGTCTGCAGCTTTTTTTTCAGTGGCGCTTGGACGCCAACACCAACTACATCACCACCATCATTATCTCTATCATGTGTCATGCGTCCGAGAGCGCACAAGTGCGCTCTCGTGCGCCCTCGTGCACCCTAGGACGCAGAGACTTGCCCGTCCGCGGTACAACGGAGTGCAACAGGTTAATAATCATTTTCTTCTAAATTTTGTACATATGTGATCACATAGTTCAGATTAATCTTTGCTTTACAGGCCAAATTATAATTTACGTATTTCAATTTATGGCCATGCAGCCAAAATACTCTAATTACTTGCTAGACTTTATAGTTTCTATTTTGTTGATCAACATTTTATGAAATCAATTAATCATACAGTTAACAGGACTGCCTCCACTGTATGCCGGTTTTTCAAGCTTTTCTCCATAATCCATGCTCAAGTTTGTCCTGTAACGAGAAAAACAGTCATTTATCTAAATTTATTTTGTAGTCACCCTTGAAGGCAGAAATCTGAGAAAGGTATGAGTAAGGTTCTTTATTTTCAGGCAATGGAAGAGCTCTTCAGTTTCTACTTTTGTCATTTGGATCTCAAAATATATTTATTCCATGCATGGTTTAGATAAAACTTTTAGTAATTATTTTGAAATTCAAATATAAGCATATACTTTTACACTTTAAAAGTCTATTTAGCTGTTAAAAGGTTAACCATTATCTCAAACTTGCTGACTTCCATTTTAAATAATGTTGCACATAACTTTTGATTAAAATTTTTCAACACTGCATACCTGCCAACTTTTAAAACCTGAAAAGCCTAGTAGATAGCCAGGGTCCAGGGGCCGCAGGCCCCGGTAGATCCAGGACAAAGTCATGGTGGGGGGTTCGGGGGGGGGCAAACAAACATTCGCATTAAATCAAGTTAAAATGTGGCTAACAACCTCATATTTCTTCAATAATCATGTTTCTATTTTTCTTACGAAGAACGTAGAAAGTTTGCCGCTGGTGTCACTGGCATTGACATTCGACTTGTGTGTTTTCGTTCCCACGTGGTCTTTCACATCGCTGATTCCTCCATGTCCGATCAAAAAATCTTGTCTACACGAAGTGCAGTTGGCGTAATTTTCACCCTTTCTTGAGTGAATAATAATTCCTGCAAATGCTTTGGAGTATTCCTCACGAAAAGACTGTAATTTTCGTTTGGGTTTCACGCTCATTTGTGATTTTTCTCTGGCAGATTCCATGATGAAAACGTATACAATGCTGACCTAATTCCTTCGCGATTCCAAATGGAAACAATGGCTCCAGGGATGTGATTTGGGATTGGGGAAATTATCTGAAAATTTTAGCAGGGTGTCTGGAGGACATAATCCCCCAGCGGGGTCCGGGGCAGAGCCCTGGTGGGGGGGGCAAGGGGGACAAAGCCCCCCAAAGCTCCTGGGTTTTTATGATTTTTAAGTACCAGAACTGTGCTTAAATGACATAAAACAAATAGCTGAATGCCACTTATTACTGTATAATATTGACTTATGTTCCAAGAAGAAAGCATTCCTAAAATATTCCAACAAGTATTATCCATCACATGCTTTAACACCTGATCAAAATCAGTTAATTTTATCTATTCCATAATAGAAATAAAATTCCAACATACCATTACTTTTTATAATTTCAGCATTCATTTCAGATCACCAGTTTCAATCTCCATTGAGTCTTGAGCAGTTCATTTTGCACAATCACTAATGTAGCTAAGTCTTAGAAATATTCAAAAGTTATGAGTCAATGTCCACTGTGCACTGTCAATTTCAAACTGTTTGGAATCATAAAAGTAATCTAACTAAATTGTTTTGCTATTTTTTTCTCCTCAACATCAATGTCAGGGCGCTGCGGGAGTTTTGGGGGATGGTTAACTTTTATAACCATTTCCTCCCCAGCGCAGCCCAGTGCATTCAGCCGTTGTACGCCGCACTCAAGAAACGGAAACCGGCGGACAGAGTCGACTGGACTCCTGACCGGGAGCAGGCGTTCTCTGAGGTTAAAACAGCTCTGGCGAACGCTGCACTGCTGGCGCACCAAGACCCGGTGGCTCGGATAGCGCTCACTACCGACGCTTCGGACATGGGTATGGGGCCGCCGTGGAGCAGTGCGTCGCCGGTTCTTGGCAGCCGCTCACCTTTTTTAGCAGGTCTTTGCACGACAGTGAGCGTAAATACAGCGTGTTCGACAGAGTTACTGGCTCTCCACCTGGACATACGCCACTTCCAGTTCTGGCTGAAAGGGCGCACCTTAGGCTCAGACCTCTCGCACATGCGCAATACACCTACAGGAAGCAGTGCCGATTGCCTTTGTTCTAAATTTAGATACGATTCCTAGCGATCTCGTGTTTGGAATTGCTTTCGTGTTTTTTTTATGATTTAAAATTTTTGACTGAATTTTTAGTGAAAAACCGTAATTTTGATTAATAAAGCCGTAACCCGGAATGGGGTCTTGAAAACCGGAACCATTACGGCAAAACCGGAGTAGTTGGCAGGTATGACACTGGTTGTTTAAAAACTTTTCTCTCTGGTTTGCAGCTCATCAAGCATTCGTTCACTCATTCACACATCTCTCTACTTCAGCTCTGGTCTGTAATCTGTCTGGTGTGTAATCGATTAAGCGTGAGGGCATAATTATTGTCATTATTATTCTTTTGTACTAGTAAAGGTGCGATTGCTTAAGAAATACTCATTACCGTGTGCTAGTGCATTTGTATACTCATAACTGTAAATTATATCTCAAATGTGTATGTACTTTGTCTGACTATTGTCCTACGTATATGTCAGGAAAAACAAACAAAAAAAATTGTTGGTGTAGGTGCATTTTTTAACAGTTTTTTTCTTTTATCCTATCTGTTCGGCTAGTAAACCATGGCAAACAGTATCCATTCGTCCCTCTCTTTGGCACCCAAAGAATGTCCATCTTATCGTTGTCTTTGTCCATTCTTCGGCCCTCAGCTGTTATCATATCTTCGGCACACACACATAGAGCAGAGAATGTTCATGGCCCACTTACAGAGGTGGGGTTATGTTACTCAGCAGTTCTTGGAGTCGACTGCCACAAACAAAGTACATAGAAGTGGAGTTATGTTTGTCACTCAGGAGTTCTTGGTTACAGGCAATTGCCACAAGCAAAGCAATACTGGCCTGTTGTTGTCTTCAGCCACCCGCCAGTGACTAGCAAGAGAGTTCTTAGTCCGTTATACCTTGTAGTGCTGGTTGATGGATAGATTTTGGTGATGACGCCAGTGTTAACACTGGGTGATGATGCTGGGGTGAGGGAAGCAATGAGACAATAAAGATAACACTGGTCTGCCATGGTTCAGTTCGCCTCTTAAAAAAAAAAAAGAAAAAGAATACTGAGACTGTGGAGTGTGTAAACGAAGAGGCAGATTCATGACAGACGATTTATTACACACTCACATCTCACAAGCACAGAATGGACTGAATGGTTACAGCAAGCTCTCCTCTCTATATCCCAAGTCACACTTCACAAGTTTCATGGCACTTCACCTCACACAGCATGATATTTACACTACACTGCATTCAACCCCCTCTGTCCTTCCTGGGCATTGTTCTCTCATGCTTATTCCCTGTCTCTGTCGGAGGTGCTAAATAACCTGACTTCCCCAAGGTCCCAAACGACATATATTCTATTCCTATATCATCCACATGGAAATTAAAACTAGGACTTAAATAAAAAGCCTCCGTTTCTCTGTTGTGATTGTCAGTCTGTGAGGTTGCTGTCTTAATACAATTAAAATATGTGATTCCTTGAAAAAAGTATAGAATTATAAGATTAAGTACAATGAAAAGGGTAAATTAGGTTTTAATATATACCTCGATAAATGATATTATGTTTGCTTTATGAACCACAATGAACTAAACTAAACCTAAAATAAAACATGTTTTCTGCTTAGATTCATAGAGCCATATGAATTTCTGCATCCTTGGACTTTAAATAAAGTCACAAGTTCAACAAAAAGTGGAAATAAAATGTAAAATGTGAACCATAGAATTATTATTAAAAATTCAAAAACGGCAACAAGCTATGTCGAGGAGAGAAAAATAAATCAAAAGAAAACTTTCATTGAAATAAAAATACATCCATAGGGCCCTAGTTTAAGGTGTTTTTTTTTTTTTTTCAAATCCTTCTGACTTTGCTATAATGCTTGGGGGTAATAAGCGCTTTTAATAGCCCGCACTTCCAATTGACTCAAGCCAGATACTGTTAGTAAAATACATACAGTGGGGTAAAAAAGTACTTAGTCAGCCACCAATTGTGCAAGTTCTTCCACTTAAAAGATGAGAGGTCTCCAATTTTCATCATGGATATACCTCAACTATGAAAGGCAAAATGAGGGGGAAAAAAAATCCAGAAAATCACATTGTCTGATTTTTAAAGAATTTATTTGCAAATTATGGTGGAAAATAAATATTTGGTCAATAACAAAAGTTCATCTCAATACTTTGTTATATACCCTTTGTTGGCAATGACAGAGGTCAAACGTTTTCTGTAAGTCTTCACAAGGTTTTCACACACTGTTGCTGGTATTTTGGCCCATTCCTCAATGCAGATCTCCTCTAGAGCAGTGATGTTTTGGGGCTGTCACTGGGCAACACGGACTTTCAACTCCCTCCAAAGATTTTCTATGGGGTTGAGATCTGGAGACTGGCTAGGCCACTCCAGGACCTTGAAATGCTTCTTACGAAGCCACTCCTTCGTTGCCCGGGCGGTGTGTTTGGGATCATTGTCATGCTGAAAGACCCAGCCACGTTTCATCTTCAATGCTCTTGCTGATGGAAGGAGGTTTTCACTCAAAATCTCACAATACATGGCCCCATTCATTCTTTCCTTTACACGGATCAGTCGTCCTGGTCCCCTTGCAGAAAAACAGCTCTAAAGCATGATGTTTCCACCACCATGCTTCACAGTAGGTATGGTGTTCTTTGGATGCAACTCACCATTCTTTCTCCTCCAAACACGACAAGTTGAGTTTTTACCAAAAAGTTCTATTTTGGTTTCATCTGACCACATGACATTCTCCCAATCCTCTTCTGGATCATCCAAATGCTCTCTAGCAAACTTCAGACGGGCCTGGATATGTACTGGCTTAAAGCGTACCTGTGGTGGTCGTGAAAAAAAAGATATTATATTGAGCCCCTGTCACACGTTGTAGTTCAAGTTCAAGTTCAAGTTCAAGTTCAAAGCAATGTGATATAAATCCATTGCTGATGTGCTGGTTCAGCTATGTCAGCAAAACATGCGAGCAGCCATACTGGCAGCTACATGGCCTGCCAGGACGCTTCCTGTGACGTAGTGTCGTGGATACCGCGATCTGGATCAATATTGGCTGAGCCTGGAGTGCCCGGATGAGCAGTGGCTTTCAGGATATTCAAATTCAAATTCAAACGTTTATTTCAAACTCAGGGTTCATATTAAATGCAGAACTAAAACGAGTAGAAAATAAATAAATAAATGCTTAAATTCAGCGGGTCGTCTCGTCTGATCTGAGGTCGTAACGGCCGCCAGACGGCCGATGATTCGGCGCTGGGCTCCTCCCTCGCCGCTAAAACTATATACAGAGCAGCAGACACTCGGCGCTCTTGTAACAACAAAATCATACAATGCGATATGGATATCGCAACATGGCGGAATGTAAAGCCTTTGGATGTATCAATAATAAGCAAAAAAACAAAGATAAACACTTCTTTTGTGTACCCAAACCCAGCTCACCTTGTCAGAAGATAGTAGCGGAAAAGTGATCTTGGAATCAAAGCACAGCAATCTTGGAACAGGGCACAGACGTGTCCTTTCAGACGAAATTGCGTTGTGTGTGAGGACCATTTTGTCACTTTTACCCTCAGAAGACCTTTCTGGCTCAAACCTGTAGCCATGTTGGATGAATTATTCCTCAGAGTCCGACAATTCAGCCATAATAGAATAAAAACACTCACAAAAGCACCCTAGTCTCTCATACAGGCGGAGTATTGACTTTTCAGTAGCAACGTAGTGACGTCACATCCACATGTGTCATGGCTGCGCGCAGAGTTTTCATTGGCTGGCCATGCTTGCGGTCGTATTTGCAAATTTCTCTGGTGGTATATGGCTGGCAATAATTATTTAACCAAATAATGAATACTTTGCCTAATGTTTTCAAGTTGAATGCGTTTAGACGACCACCACAGGCACACTTTAAGCAGAGGGACACATCTGGCACTGCAGAATTTGAGTCCCTGGCGGCGTAGTGTGTTACTGATGGTAGCCTTTGTTACTTTGGTCCCAGCTCTCTGCAGGTCATTCACTAGGTCCCCCCATGTGGTTCTGGGATTTTTGCTCACCGTTTTCGTGATCATTATGACCCCACGGGGTGAGATCTTGTGTGGAGCCCCAGATCGAGGGAGATTATCAGTGGTCTTGTATGTCTTCCATTTTCTAATAATTGCACCCACAGTTGATTTCTTCACACCAAGCTGCTTACCTATTGCAGATTCAGTCTTCCCAGCCTGGTGCAGGTCTACAATTTTGTTTCTGGTGTCCTTTGACAGCTCTTTGGTCTTGGCCATAGTGGAGTTTGGAGTCTGACTGTTTGAGGTTGTGGACAGGTGTCTTTTATACTGATAACGAGTTCACACAGGTGCCATTAATACAGGTAACGAGTGGAGGACAGAGGAGCCTCTTAAAGAAGAAGTTACAGGTCTGTGAGAGCCAGAAATCTTGCTTGTTTGTAGGTGACCAAATACTTATTTTCCACCATAATTTGCAAATAAATGACTTCGGTTATGGCGGCCACGTAGGAAGACGTGTTTCACTCTGCTCTGCTCCTAAAAATAAAAAGTGGGCTAAAACTCTCTCAATTGGAACAAAAACCGATCCCAGCTTTTAGGCGCGGATATGGTAAAGACAAAGACTGGGAAATTAGGCGGAGGAAAAAGCGATTCGTCGAAACAATCCAAGCTAACAGACTTCCACGCTCGTGACGAAGCAGGAAAATCTCCAGAGACTATGGCGGAGGAAGCTAGCGGCGGAGCGGTGTCTGCTGAGAAGGGCACGAATGCGGTGCTTGCTGCCATCAGCTCCATGAGAGCAGACTTTTCGTCTAAATTTGATGGGATTATAGCAGCGATAGAAGGAATGAGAAAAGAAATAAGCGACTGTATGGAACGAGTATTGCAGGTGGAGCTCCGAATCTCCAGCACTGAAGATGACGTCACCAGCCTACAATTAAAGGTGCAAACATTGGAATTAAAATATAAACGTCTGGAAGATAACGTCCTGGACTTAGAATCCCGGTCGCGACGGAATAATTTAAGGCTAGTGGGCCTTCCGGAGGGAGCGGAGGGACGGGATACATGTTCCTTTTTGGAAAAGTGGATTCCAGAAGCACTGAACAATGCGGATCTGCAGTCATCGGTCGTCTTAGAAAGCGCTCACCGAATCGGCCCACCGAGAAATAATAAGACACCACCGAGGACGCTGATAATGAAGTTCCTCAGCTACAGACACAAGATGACGGTCACCAATGCGGCGCGAGCTAAAGGAGAAATTAAATACCAGGATCAACAGGTGCGGTTCTACCCAGATTTGGCCACAGGAATTCAACAATTAAGGAAACAGTTTGACCCTGCCCGTAAAGACCTGCGCAACCTCGGGATTCGTCACGGAGTGATTCATCCAGCAAGACTGCTGGTCACATATAAAGGGAGAACCCATATCTTCAAGACCCCTCAGGAGGCGCAGGAGCTTATCAACCAGATCCAAGAGGAGACTGGTGGGAGCTAAGCATGAAGCATGAACAAGATATAAAGGTAGAATATTTAAGCATTTGCACAGGCATCTGACTGATCTGAAACATATAGCATGTCTACAAAGTATAGATTGTATTTTATATATACGTATATATATATATATATATATATATATATATAAAAAAGCTATGATGTACAAAGTTGCTCTAAAATTTTGGAGTTAAGTTGGAAAAAGTACAGAAGAGAGTTAATGTCATGTCATTAAAAAGTTGTAGAGTCAGGGTGATTGAGAGGAGAAAAGAGTGAGTGGTTTGACTGATCCTCGCGGGTGTGGAGCAGTCAATGGCTATAGCGGGAGACGGAATTTTTTTTTTGATTTTGGGGGGGGTTTACCACGAATGTGGGGAGGGGGAATTTGTTTTTGTGTAGTTTGTGGGATGAATGTTCAACCATCCATGTTTTTGCTTCTCTGTATGAGCATGTATATATTGCAAGGTAATCTCAAACTCCTCATTGATCATAGACCAAAGCGTTAATCTTAATTTAACTTCATGGAATTGCAGAGGTCTACAAAATTTAAAAAAACTTAAACAAGTTATGAATAAAATAAAAGACATAGGTTCAAAAATTGTGTTTTTACAAGAAACTCATCTAATAGAGGAGGATGTAAAAAGAATTAGGAGAAGATGGCAGGGAAATGTGTTCACCTCATCATTTTCATTCCGAGCCAGGGGAGTTATGACTCTCATACATAAAACAGTCCCAATTCAAGTGAAAAATGTAATTGGAGACAAATTAGGAAGATATCTAATCATCCAAGGATCTTTGTTATTAGAAAATATAAATCTGGTGAACTTATACGGTCCCAATATAGATGATCAAAACTTCTTTGCCAATTTATTTCTTACTTTATCATCAATTACAGGGCAACATATAATAGCAGGGGATTTTAATTGTACATTGAATCCCAGTATAGATAGATCAACAGGACTGGACTGTACGCACAATGGATGCAGGATGACCATTAATCATTTTATGAAAGAATTGAGATTGCTAGATATATGGAGAGAAATGAAACCACAAGTCAAAGCCTATTCTTGTTATTCTAATACCTATAAGACATTCTCACGTATTGGCTATTTTTTGATCTCCACAGAATTAAGGTCCAAGATTCAAAACTGCTTCTATGATAACATCGTGATGTCTGATCATGCACCCTGCTGTCTAATATACAGTATGTAGATAAGAAATTGACAAAGGATCCAGGTAGGTGGCAATTTCAGCATAAATGGCTTCAGGATGAGGAATTTGTTAAGTACATAGAAAAACAGATAGATGAGTTCTTTGATATCAATACTACACAAAAAAAAAAAATTATAAAGTGGGAGGCTTTCAAAGCTTTTATTAGGGGGCATATTATTAGTTATACAGGTTCAAAATCTAAGAAGACTCGAGAGGAGAGAGTCCAATTGGAACATAAAATAAAAATTCTTCAAGAAAAATGTATGCAGGAAGTAACCCAAGGTTAGAGAAGGTTAGATTCTGAGAGCTGAATATGATAAAAAAAAATCAGCAAATAGAGCTGCCTCGAGTCTTCTAAGATTGAAGCAAACTTTTTATGAACAAGATGAAAAATCAGGGAAATTATTGGCATGGCAGATTAAACAATTAGAATTTAAAACACCAATTACCAGTATTATAAGTAACAGACAGGCAGTTGTAGATCCTTTAGAAATTAATAGTGCCTTTAGAGATTATTATGAAAAACTATATGATACAAAAAATGAAACTGACTTAACAAAACTAAATGGGTTTTTGGACGGATTATCTATACCGTGTATTCCAAATGAAAACAGGGAGATACTGGATTCTAAAATTAGTCAAGAAGAAGTTGGGCTAGCCATTGATAATATGAAATCAGGAAAAAGTGCAGGACCAGATGGTCTTCCAGTTGACCTCTATAAAAAATTTAAGAATAAATTAATAAAACCACTTTTGGAAATGGTTTTAGAAGCATTTCAAAATAGTAATTTACCACCATACATGAATAATGCCTTAATTATACTGTTGCCAAAACCAGGTAAACCCTCTTATAAATGTGAAAACATGAGACCAATAAGCCTATTAAATGCTGACCTTAAGATAATCTGTAAAATTTTAGCAAGACGACTACAAGAAATATTACCAAATATTATTAACCGAGATCAGAATGGCTTTATAATGGGAAGACAAGGCTTCCATAATGTAAGAAGACTATTTAATATTATTTATTTTAATAAAGAAGCACCGGATACAGCTCTCCTATCATTGGACGCCGAAAAGGCCTTTGATAGGGTCGAATGGCTCTTTCTTTTTGAAGTCCTACAAAGGTTTGGACTTGGAAATAATTTCATAAAATGGGTTCAGATAATATACAACAATGCTACAGCAGAAATCCTAACAAACAGCAATATCTCAAAATCAATAAAAATCAATAGAGGATGTCGACAAGGCTGTCCACTTTCACCTTTACTGTTTACTATGGCAACTGAACCTTTAGCGATGGCAGTACGTTTACATCCACAAATATATGGAATTAAAGTAGGACCAACAGAACATAAAATCTCCCTGTATGCCGATGACATAATTTTGTTTATGTCGATTCTTAAAAAATCAATACCGACCTTGTTAAATTTAATAAAGAACTTTGGGGAAATATCAGGATATAAAATAAATAAAACTAAATCTTCAATATTAATGCTAAATGAGACCCAGAGAAACCACCCAGCTCCTGAGGTAAATCAATTCAATGTTGTAAATCAGTTTAAATATTTAGGAATTCAAATTGTGCCTAAGCTAGAATCAGTCGCCAATGCCAACTATGAAGCCTTAATGACCGATATTATTGAGTTACTTCAGAGATGGATGTCACTACCAATGTCGATGATTGAGAGAATTAATATACTTAAAAGTAATATCTTACCCAAAACACTTTATTTATTTCAATACATTCCTTTACCACCACCTTCAGATCTATTCTCAAGAATTAAAAAAAAGTTAGTGGAATTTATATGGAACAATACGAAGGTTAGATTACGTCTGTCCTTACTATATTGACCATTTGATCGTGGAGGTCTGAAATGTCCAAACTTTATGTTGTATTACTGGTCAGCACAACTGAGGTCTATGACATATTTTTCATCAAATGATCTCCCTCACTGGACTGAAATGGAATCATACAATTTACCTTTACCTCTTCCCTTATTCGTATACTCAGACTCGGCTAAAAAATTACAGAAACAAGTTAAAAATCCAATTGTAAAGCATATGATCAAAATATGGTGTGAAACCAAAAAATATTTAAAAGAACCACACTTATTGTGACAATTTAGCCCAATATGGGGTAATCAATATTTTACACCAGGGAGAGCGGATGCTGTATTTAAAGTATGGAATTTAAAAGGGATTCAAAAGATACAAGACTTGTATTTGTCACGTTCAGATAACATAATGTCTTTTGAAGAACTGAGGATCAAATTTAATCTTCACAGAACACATTTTTTTTAAATATCTTCAGCTTAGGAATTTTATTCCATCAAATCAAAATAATGCTCTCACCTGACCTACTTATTCATCCTTGGAAAAATTTTTGACAAAAGATAGTAAGAGAAAGGGTATTATTTCAGAGTTTTATAACTCATTGACACTATCCTCAAGTGAAAACTCACAGAAAAGACTGAATTATTGGAAAGAAGACCTGCAAACTGAAATTTCAGAGGAACAATGGGAATTGGCTTGTACAGAAGCTCAAACCAAATCAATAAATGTACGTCTTAAATTGATACATTTTAAATGGTTAATGCGGATGTATGTTACACCAGTGGAGTTAAATAGATATAACAAAAACATACCAGATACATGCACAAAATGTATGGAAAGTAAAGGAACCCTATTTCATTGTTTATGGGAATGTAGAAAAATTAGAATGTTTTGGGAAGAGGTGAGAGTAACAATTGAAAAAATAATTTCATAACAATTCATATTGAACCCTAAACTGTTTTTGTTGAGTCTGTATCCAGAAAAGCATAACTTTATTAAGAGTGAAAGAGCATTCATAGACCTCTGTTTGCTTAATGCCAAAAAATGTATTGCACTACTTATAGACCAGATGTGACTCAGTGGTTAAGACAGATGTTAACAAACCTTCCACTAGAAAGAATAACATACATACTGAAATCAAAGGAAAATGTGTTTGAGAATACAGTATATGGAGACCTTTCATTGATTATGTAAAGAATTTTAACAAAACTTCTGAAGAAGAAGGTGAATGATGTGTGTGGACCTTGTAAATTCCAAATTGGTGAATGTATAATATGTATACTTATGTAATGGATTACCTAGACTAAACAGAGGAGCATTGTTGATGACTTGCTTTTGTTAGTGGTTGTTGGTGTTTTTAGTACATTTTTTTTTATTTTTAAATTACTTTTGTGTTAGTATTTGATTGTTTGTGTAATGTTTGTTAAAAAAAGGTTCAATAAAAAATATTGTGGAAAAAAAAATTGCAAATAAATTCTTTAAAAATCAGACAATGTGATTTTCTGGATTTTTCCCCCTCATTTTGTCTCTCATAGTTGAGGTATACCTATGATGAAAATTGGAGACCTCTCATCTTTTAAGTTGGATAACTTGCACAATTGATGGCTGACTAAATCCTTTTTTTACCCCACCGTATCAACTATATAGTTAGCAAATAGGCTTTTGTTTTCACTTTTATAACTTCTTGTATACACGTTCTCACACATTTTCATACACATTCTCACACAATGTCCTATGAAACTAATTTACTTTTCATGTACATGATGTCAATTTATTTAGATGGAAGGAGCTATCTTTTATTTATCATACATTCTTATTTCCTGCTTTTTCTCATCTTTTTCTTTCAGATAATGTAACTGATGGCAACTAAATGATCCTCCATATGGAAAACCCATTTCAGACCAGACAGGCACCAGCCAGGGACTTTCATCACCATATTTTTTTTTTTTTCGTGACAAGCCATTTATTCCTGTCATGCAGCCCACGCGCCAGAAAATTCTACATGGCTCCAGACAGCCCCAACCCAAACAATTAAAAAAAAATAAAAATCACATTTTCTTGCTCTGCTGGCAGATAATTTTACTTAAAATAAGTGGAAAAAAAGTTCTGGCAATAGAAAATGTTAGTAAAAAAAATAAATTAAAAAAAGCACATCAGGTTCAGGTTCCTTTATTTGTAACCGTAGGTAGATTTGTTTTGCAGTCTGGTGACATCCATATTTACATCTGCCAACAAAGCAAGAATAAATTGCTTAGCCCAAGTAAACTATCATAAAGCAAGCAAAAATCCCACAGAAAACTGCACAACAAAAAGAAATTACTGTCAAAATTATCTTGAGACAAAAACAAGCATCTAATACACTTCATTTGACTGAAATTCCCAGTTTGGTGTGACCTTATTACTGCTTCAGCACAACACAAGTTAGTCCTTTCACACATACACACCATAGCAAGCCCCAAATAAACACACACATTTTAGTAACAATCCCAAAACCACTTAATAATAAGCAGATCTGGCGACCAAAAATTCTCACCATCAATCTGTAACAATTGCCCTTTTTTTTTTCCATCAAAGTTACCCGTAAAAACATTTAAAACACACAGACAAAAACATGAATTATCAGACAAACAACTGCAGTTATTTATTTTAATTTATTTATTATTTTATCTTTGTTGAAAAGCAATTTTATTTTATTATAAGCTTATTTTGAATTATACCTTCAGGTATTTTGGTTGTTGTTATCATGTTAAGGTTAATCCTTATTATATTAAAGCTACTTCTCTCTTTTTTAAGGTTATTTCTTGTTATAACCTGATCTCTAGATCAGTTGCCGGCAAGGCACCCTGCAACGACGGCATACCCCCTGACCTGATCAAGCACTGCAAGACCGCCCTACTGCTGCCATTGCATGACGTCCTCTGCCAGTGCTGGAAGGAAGGTGCCGTACCACAGGACATGAGGGACGCCAAGATCATCACCCTCTACAAAAACAAAGGGGAGAGAAGCGACTGCAACAACTACAGGGGCATCTCCCTCCTCAGCATTGTTGGCAAAGTCTACGCACGAGTTGTTCTCGTTCGTCTACAGAAGGTTGCTGAACGTGTCTACCCCGAGTCTCAGTGTGGCTTCCGCGCTGAGCGATTGACGGTAGACATGATATTCTCCATCCGCCAACTCCAGGAGAAATGCAGAGAACAGAACATGCCCCTGTACGTCGCCTTCATCGACCTCACCAAAGCGTTCAATCTGGTCAGCAGAGAGGGCCTTTTCAAGATCCTGCCAAAGATAGGATGCCCACCAAAGTTGCAAAGCCTCATCGAATCGTTTCACACCAACATGCAGGGGATAGTGCAGCACGATGGCAATGTCTCAGAGCCATTCAACATACGCAGCGGAGTGAAACAGGGCTGTGTACTTGCGCCAACCCTCTTTGGGATTTTCTTTGCTATGCTCCTGAGGCATGCCTTCAGCACAGCAACAGATGGAATCTACCTGCACACAAGATCTGACGGCAGGCTTTTCAACCTCGCCCGCCTGAAAGCCAGAACCAAAGTACGCGAGGCTCTAATCAGAGACATGCTGTTCGCAGACGACGCTGCAGTCGCAAACCACACACAGCAGGAGCTTCAGACCCTGATGGACCGCTTCTCCCAGGCATGCAAGGACTTCGGGCTTACCATCAGCCTGAAGAAGACTAACGTCTTGGCGCAAGGCACGGAAGCACCACCAACCATCACCATCGACGACTACGAGCTGGAGGTCGTGAATCAGTTCACGTACCTGGGGTCCACGATCAGCAACAACCTCTCCCTTGATACAGAGATCAACAAGAGGATTGGAAAATCAGCCTTCACACTCGCTCGCCTCACCACACGAGTGTGGGAGAATCCCAAACTCTCTGTCAAGACGAAGATGGCAGTGTACAACGCCTGCGTCATCAGCACACTGCTCTATGGGAATGAGACGTGGACAACATACGCCCGGCAGGAAAAGAGACTGAACTCCTTCCACTTGCGCTGCATTCGCCACATCCTGGACATATCCTGGCAGGACGAAGTGCCCAACACAGAAGTTCTGTCCCGCGCCGGCCTTCCCACCATGTTCACTCTACTCAGGCAGCGCAGGCTCCGCTGGCTAGGCCACGTTCACCGTATGGAGGATGGCAGAATCCCCAAAGATGTTCTCTACGGAGAACTGGCAACTGACAGGAGAGACGTTGGCCGCCCACAGCTGCGCTTTAGAGACGTCTGCAAGAGAGACATGAAGGCCCTGGAGACCAACACAGAGCGCTGGGAGGACCTTGCAAAGGACCGCTCCAAATGGAGAGGCACCCTGACCAGACAGCTCAAGGCGGGTGAAGAGAGACTGACTGCTGCAGCAGATGAAAAAAGGACCCACAGGAAGAACCGCCACAGACCCAGCAGCACGGAGACCACCCACAAGTGTGACCTGTGTGACAGGGACTGTCATTCGCGCATCGGCCTGTTCAGCCACAGGCGGTGCTGTTCCAGCAGAGCAGTCGTTTAGGATTCTCTTCCATGGTCATCATAGACTGGCGGAGGCCGACGAAACCTGATCTCTATTTTCTTTATTTTATGATTATCTTGTTATAACCTCATTTTCTCTGTTTTTTAAATTTTATTTTTATTTTAATAACTCCGTGGCTTGTTTGGACTTTTTTTCGGTTTTCTACTGCTGGCCGCTTTTCCAGTTTTTGTTTTTTTTGGGTGGAGGATGGCGGCCTTTGGAAAGCCACCTCCATCTATCCACCAGGGGGTGAGGATCGTTCCCCCGGACAGCGATGTAACTGTGGAGGAGGTCCTGGAGGCTGTGGCCGAGGAGGTGGGCCCTGACGCGGTCTGCTTTGCTTCCCGAATGAATAGAGCTGTGGTTGTGTTTCTGGCGGCTGAAGACGATGTCCACACCCTGATTGTAAGTGGTGTGGTTCTCGAGGAAACGTATGTACAGGTGTCCCCCTTATCGGTCCCATCAACGAGAATCACCGTCTCAGGTGTTCCACCTTTCATCACTGACGAGCAGCTGGCGACGGAACTCCGCAGATCTGGGAAGTTTGCAGGCCCGTTTACAACTCTGCCTTTGGGATGCAAGGCCACCAAGTTCAAACATGTGAAATCACTCAGGCGACAGGTGTTCATGTTTCTCGACTCACCCACTCAGACTCTGGAAGTGTCCTTCAGGGTCAAGCACGGGGACGGATCTTATATGGTGTATGCGAGCTCGGGACAGATGAAGTGTTTTGAATGTGGAGACGTGGGCCATAAACGGTTCGCTTGTCCGCACAGGCAGCAGGCAGAGGGCCCTGATGGGGCCGCGGATGGTGCCGGCGGCGAGCCCTCCACTCACGCCGCAGCTGCGGATGGCGGCACGGCCTCCGCTCCCGCTACCCCTGCTCCAGAGCCTGCCGCTGTGTCTGTGGACGGCCCGGCTGCACCGCCCGCAGCCCAGCTTGCGGTCGGGAGTGTTGATGGTGATGGCACCAAAAAGGTCACTGATGGTGCGTCACAATCATCTCGCTGTGTGACGTCAACAGCTGTGCCGCCGGCAGCTGCTACCACTTCGGAGAAGGGGACGAAGCACCGACCTGATGGTGCGTCACAATCATCTCGCTGTGTGACGTCAGTGGCTGTGCCACCGCCAACTGCTGCCGCTTCGGAAGAGGGGACGGAGCACCGACCTGATGGTGCGTCAGAATCTCGCTGTGTGACATCAGCGGCTGTGCTTCCGGAGGCTACCGTTACACAGCGGGGGATGGAACAGCGACAGTCAGCTGCTGAGGGTGGCGTCCAGGAAAATGTGGCCCATGATGAATCCACTGGCCCGGGAGAACCAAGCAGTCAGCTGAGTTGTGCTGCCGAGGAAATGGAATCTGATAACGACACTGTGTCTAATACTGAGTCTATTGAGGCAAAATGCAGTGCAAACACGTGTTTGTATTCACTGGAAGAAATAAATGCTTTTCTGGATGAAACCTATAACAAAGCCATTAGGGTCGCCGACTACTTCAGTGACACTGATAAATTCATTAAGTCTGTGGATGTGCTAAGAAGGCAGGTTGGTCTTGACCTCCTGGATGAAAGGAAACATTATCGCGTCAAGAAACACCTGACAGCCCTGCGTAAAGCAGCAGGGGGAACGCCGGTCAAGCGCGCCCGACAGGAGGAATGAAAGGTGGTCGTTCCTCTGCCTGTTTCACACATTTTTGGGATATTGTTTGAACAGACTTGTATATGACATTTAATTGACTGTCACAGAACTGCATCTTTGACTAGGTGGGCTGCAAGGAATGCTCTGTGTGGTGTGGGGGGGGGGCATTTCAGTTTGTACTTTTTCCAATGTGACACACTTGGTGGAATGTTGTTGGTGTGCTTACTTTTTTTTGAAGTGTGCAATAAAGGCTTATTTTAAAAGGTCAAAAGGTCTCTCTCTCTCTCTCTGCCATTAATATCACTCCGTGGTAAGTTGCTGCTGTATTTTTCCAGGGTATCCTTCCGCGATATCCCCCTGTGCGCTGTGTACCCGTTTACTCAGTAGAAACGCATTTTACTGACAGAATCCAACTGGGACACGGTTAAGCTTTACCAAACAGACCTGGACCTACGGTAATTAACGCTAAACTCTTGACTCTCAACTCTTTACGCATATTTTCAGATTGACCACAGACTCTAACCGGGATGAAACGTTTTTAAATTATTAATAATTACATTTACTCACTTCAATCCACCTGCTCTGTCACCCTCCAGTCCACTCCCAGCATCTAAGGACCTTGCCTCACTTCCGCAAAGCCGACCCTTTGGGGCTGATGGGGGAGGTCATCTCCGCAACCATGCACAAACTGTCTCGATCCAAAAACGCCAGAAACAGGAGGAGAGGGGTATCTGGAGTCCCTGTACTCGGGCGCCAAGTATGTTGGAAAAACTTCCTTATTAAAAATCAGGCAGGATTAAAGTTTCAGCAAATTTAATATGCATTGATAAGCGGAAGACAATACAGAGTGCAGTTTTCACAGACTACTGCAGTGCATTGGCTTAACTAACAGAGTGATTCTGGCTATATATATATCTCCAAAGGGCCATCGGGGTGAGGTCACTTCTTGATAGTTCATTCCTGACGTAATTGATAAAGTTTGCTGAGCCTCTTGATTATTTCATTCATGACTCAGATTGTATCTGCTCACTACATGCAGGAAACCAGTTCACATTAGTGATAGGGCTGGACACAGTCACAGTGATAGAACCAGACATTCACAGTTGATAACCTATTACATCAGCATCCTTCAATCTGTTTTTTCCACTACTCAACAACTCCAAATATGGTAATAGGATTTCCTGAGTCAGTATACACATTAAAACTCCTTAACGCCTGAATTTATTTCCAATTATGAAAAAAAAAATTTCACTTGTGTTTTTGCTTTCAAGTAGATGCTAAATTAAGTTGAGAACGTTAATTTGACTATAGCACATAAAATAGATAAATTTTAGGTATGATGCAAATTAGTGACAACAGGCATCTATGGTAAAAAAAAAGGTAAACAAGCACCTGTTCCCATCTCAAGTATGAAGTCTTTTATTTATGCAACAAAGTTATTTTCAGTATTTTCAACTCTCATGACTGCCAAACTATAACCCTAACCCTAACAATCAGGAAATGGATGGTGCTCCGTCTCTGACCGTTCCTACGAGAAACTAATGCTTGCAAAAGGTTCCTAGGTATGTGTTGGAAGTGCTCCAACCGGAAGTGGAGGAATACAGACGGTATTTTGGTTGCATTTGGAGTGGAAGCGGTTTGATGAGAATTCGCGACAACAGGCGTCAAGGGGTTAAGCTTTATATATATATATATATATATATATATATGTATATAAATTTTCAACCAGATCAAAGGAAAGATCCTGTGGGTCGGGGGATGCAAAATTTGCCGGTGGCAGTTTGCACAGTGCACCAGGAGGGTTGGACAAGGATGACTCGTCTCCGAGTCATCTGGCTGAAACTCCCTGACCATCACCTCTTTCACTATAGCAGCTGCAGGGTGGAACACATCATCTCTTGCCTTGGTCTTCACCTCAGCCACAATCTTCACTGCTTTTTGCCACCCTGGCTCAGCTGGGTGAAAGTGAGAATGCAGACCTTCAATAAAGTTCATACCAGTCTATGTAACTGTTCCTCTGCACATTTGTTTATTGTTCCACAAAATGCATCGCCAATTGGTTTTCTCTGGCCAGGTAAGGTGATTTACTTTCACACTATAAGAATATCCATGGTTGTGCATCAAAAGTGGTTTGCCCCTTAAAGATGCAGCTGGAACAGTCTCACAGGTGGCATTCTGCTCAGGGAGTATGAGTGGATCAGTGAGTGGGTTATCTGCTAATGTGTCCTCTGCTTGGTCTTAAGTAATCACAAAGGTTGACTCGATGTTGAAAGACTGGTCAGCTTGATACTGGACACCAGAGGCCTCCTCAACTTCAACCTCCACAAGAGTCTCTCCATCTTGAGTCGTTTCAGCTTTAACTTCCATAACAGGACACTGTGCACAGTGTCACTGCAGGACTTCCCATTCTCCTCGGAATCATCTTTCTTTAATCTTGGCAGTTTGATGCCTGTATTGCAAAGTCTGTGTTGCCATCTGGAGTAGATATCACAGCATAATTCATAGAGATGGCTGGTGACCACTTTACTACAAAGTGCACAAAAAGCTGGCTCTTCCATCACAGAGGGCTGTTGTCTGGCAGGATGACTCTGGGAATGACTGATCTGGCACCTAAATCACATTCAGATACTGCATAAAGCCCCAAAATTACTCCAACAAACAACTCAAACGCAGGCTAACACACAAATGATTATCCTGCGGCGGCATGAAAAAATCCGACGTTGGTGAAGAGTTTTAAGTAGATTTTATTAAATCATACCGCCGTCACGAGGTCCGCTCCCGGCACCGTGCATACGCGCCGGGAGCGAGCCCAGCGGCTCTCAGAGAAGAGGGACACAAAGTCTGTGTCCAGCAGCAGCAGTTGCAGAATCAGAATGAGAGAGTGAGTTACAGAACCTGTGCAGTATTTATACCCAACTCAGACAATACATCAAAGAGGATTCACAGCAGTTGGTACGATCAAAGGGACTGCAGAACAGGCATGAGACATTTGCATTTGAGAGACATACATAACAATAGGCAGACTGCTTGCCTCTGCTCCAGCTTGCAGGGCAAAGAGGTTACAAGGCACATCTACATATTGATCTGTCTCTAGGTCACAGTAAGGACAGGACGCATGAACACAATGCATGAAAGGTGACATTAACATCACAGTAGAGAGCCAGAAGAAGCGGGGCTGCCTGTAGACATTAATACACACATTTCACTGTTCTGTTAATTGCTCTAGCCGAGCGCTGTCTGTCCAGTCTGTTTGTGGGGGTTTACACCAAACCGCCACACGCTCTCCCCCCCCCCCCAGAGGGCACGGCAGGGGGCCAAGACCTCGATAATCCATCTATGGGAGCGAGCTGTGGGAGAAGCTCGCTGCAGGCGGAGGGGGAGGGAGGAGGGGGGTAGTAAGTGCCGGCAGGGGACGGTGAGATCGTCCGAGCCGCGCAAAAATTGCTTGCTGCTCCGCGACGTCGAGGGGCTATCCCGTTGCGCGTGCGGAGATCACAAGAAGAAAAATTTGTCTCTGACTCCTCTCGTGGCCATCAAGAAAAGCAGGAGCGGTGGTAAGAAAAAAATAAAAGCAGAGGGACTGCCGTGTTGACTTTAGGGCAGGCGCAACCCTAAAGCCTCGGGAACCGCAGACGGCCGAATTCCCCTTGTGTGCCGTGGCTAAGACCATAAAATCCAGTGAGCAAGCTGCGGGCCTCAGGTGTACGAGCAAGCCTGAAGGGCCAGTGTGCAGCAGAAGGAAGGCGGTCAGAAGAGCCGTATTTGTCCCGTGCGTGGTGCGCCATCCTCGTAACTCCCCGGTGCGTGCGCGGGGGTTCCGTGTGTGGGTGGGCCGCTGGAGTGGCGAGTCAGGGTCCAGAATCTTGGTGGAGATCGGCGCAGACGGCGCCGATAATATCCAGGTTGAGCTGTGACTGCAGATTGGCCATGGTGCGTTGGAGCGGTGAGAGGAAATAGACGATCTTTTGTCCCTCAGGCTCATGCAGATGCGTTGGAGCGGTGGGAGGGAACAGACGATCTTTGTCACCGCTCGGCCGTGGTGCATTCAGGTCCACGCGTTGCGTTCTCCGCCGGCCATGGAGGCCGCCGTCGTGGAGAGGGGACGAGGTGCCTGCGCTCTCGTGTGGAGGAGCTGCGAGCACGGCCGGTCCAGCGTGGATGAGCAGATCTCAGACGTGCAGATCTCATCATGAAGAATGGGTCACCAGTGCAGCTGTCCAGGTCAGAAGGTTGCTTTGCACAAAACGTGTGCATGTTCGGGGTCACCAGTGAAGCGTTCACTGGCAGCGTGTTCTTTTCTGCCTTCAGGTCATGGTACGTTGGGGCGGCGAGAGGGAGGAGACGTCTTGTGTCCCTCGGCCGGTTCAGCGTGGATGTCCAGACCAGAAGGTTGCGTCGCACAAAGCGTGTGCGTCTTCGGGGTCACCAGTGCGGCGGCATGAAATAATAAAGGCAGCGTTGGGAGTTTTAAGCAGAGTTTTATTAAATCATACCGCCGTCACGAGCTCTGCTCCCGGCGCCGTGCATGCGCGCCGGGAGCGAGCCCAACGGCTCTCAGAGAAGAGGGACACAAAGTCTGTGTCCAGAAGCAGCAGTTGCAGAACCAGAATGAGACAGTGAGTTACAGAACCTGTGCAGTATTTACACCCACTCAGACAATACATTAAAGAGGATTCACAGCAGTTGGTACGATCAAAGGGACTGCAGAACAGGCATGAGACATTTCCATTTGAGAGACATACATAACAATAGGCAGACTGCTCGCCTCTGCTCCAGCTTGCAGGGCAAAGAGGTTACAAGGCACATCTACATATTGATCTGTCTCTAGGTCACAGTAAGGACAGGACGCATGAACACAATGCATGAAAGGTGACATTAACATCACAGTAGAGAGCCAGAAGAAGTGGGGCTGCCTGTAGACATTAATACACACATTTCACTGTTCTGTTAATTGCTCTAGCCGAGCGCTGTGTCTGTCCAGTCTGTTTGTGGGGGTTTACACCAAACCGCCACAATCCAATGAAATACCTAGAAAGCTGCTGTCTCCTTTGTATGTTGAGGCTCAGGTTTTAATGTCTCAACTGACTGCAGGTGTGGCTATCATCCTCTCCCAATGTTGACGTCAGTACCAGGGGTCGTATCATAATGCGGGCTATTCTGGTGAACTGAATGGTTAAAATTTCAGTAAAGGATTCTACTTTATATAATTTGGAAGTTTTTGATTCATCTCGATAAAACGTGTATTCAAACAAGTGACATTATGCTCAACACCGCCCAATCGACAATGGTTCAAGCAATATAACACCGAAGTGTCGTGAGCAGAGTGTTGAGCAGTGTGTCAACATGGCCAGTCACGTGACCATACCAAACGAGAACTCGTTGTCACATCATGCGATTTGAGACCTGGCGAGAGATTTGAGAGGGCTGGGTGTTGCATACATCAATAGTGAGGATTTAAAAGGGGTCTGATTCACCACTCAAACTGAGGGTTTTTTGAGAGGAGGAGATTTGTTATTATCATTGCATTTGCTGTCATGAGTAGAAGTCAGGGACAGTATTACACAAGTTAGAATTAGGTTGAGTAACATTAAACACATTACATGTACTAAATATTACACATAAATACATTAGTGATGGTGAAACTGAAGTCTTCTAAAACAACGAACAACTTTGAGACAAATGCTTCATGATCGGCTCAGTGTTATGAAACATTTAATGAAGAGTGCCATCTGCTGACTGAGTGTCAGAACAGAATCTGAGTAGAAAACCTGAAAAAAATCTCAATACTTTTTTTTGAGCATTTACCCATCAGAGGTCTATTCAAAATTGGACGGCAGGAACAAACAATACAAAGCAAACAAAAAAAACCCAATTCCAATAGAACCTTCTCAAATTTCCCACGAGCCCCCAAGTCATGTGATGTGACCGACATGACGAGGCCTCATTTGCTACGGTCACGTGACTGTGCTGAAACAGAGCTTGATGCACTGCTCATGATGCAAAAAAAATTGCAACAGACATTGGACAACTTCTATTACTATAATTAAAAAAGACTATTAGAGAATTACTGTGCTCTTTACTCTCTCTCTTAAGATACCCCTTTTTTCTTGTTAACTGGAATGTGAAGGTTGACTGATTGTATATTTTTTGTGAAAGTTCTGATTTTCTAACTCTTTTGTTACCTTTATTCTCATCGAGTTTGTATGTTGTATTGTGTTCAATTAAATTAAAAAAAAACTGCTTATGACACTTCTGCTTTATATTGTGCGCATCAGTGTTGAGTGGGCAGTGTCTAGCTTAACATCACTACCCCTATGGATTGTGACACCCATTCATGGCTGCACATGGCCAAAGTGGCTGTAAAGTGTAGCTGTCTTACCAGCCACTGCTGACATTCACCAGCCATTGGCCGGTGTTAATGTCAAGCCCTTCTCTCAGTCAATTAAATTAAATTAAATCACCCTTATTGTCATTCCATACCTGCCAATTTTTAAAACCTGAAAAGCCTAGTAGCTAGCCGGGGTCCAGGGGCTGCAGGCGCCGGTAGGTCCAGGACAAAGTCCTGGTGGGGGGGTTCAGAGGGGCGAAGCCCCCCGACGGCAAACAAATATTAGCATTAAATCAAGTTAAAATGTGGCTAACAACCTCATATTTCTTCAACAATCATATTTCTATTTTCCTTAAATTGTCAATGCAGATATGCTGATGGAAAAGATCAAGGACAAACTCTATGGTAACTGTCAAGCATTGTTGTTTTCCATGGTGCACCGCTTAGCTTTCTTCAGTTGGTCTTTTGAAAGGAACACACTGTGGCACTTGTTACCCGAAGCTGTCATCATCATTTTCCTGGTCATGAGGTTGCCCAGAACGTTAGTTGACAGACTGGACCTGAACTCAGTTTTGTTCTTGTTCACATGGCTGAATATGCACTCACAGTCCGCAGTAATAATTCCTGGAAATGCTTTGGAGTGTTCCTCACGAAAAGACTTGCCATGTGTGTGGCTATGGATTATCATAGTCTCTTAATTTTCTTAATCAGTGTTCATCTGTATTTATTTAAGTCAGTAAGATCTCTGATTATTATGTTCTTTTGCTTCCTCAGGTGTTCCATTTAGTTTGATCCAAACTCTACAATTTCTTGTCCATTTTGCCTGTATCTTATTTTGTCTTTTCAGCATCCGTGCTTTGCCGTGCTATTTCAGCATTATTTTTTGTTAGATATTCCTTTAGGTAAACTTGTGTTCCCCATAACTTTCTGGCCTGTCTCAGTATCTCATTCTTTACCTAGGGATGTGATTTGGGGTTGGGGAAATTATCTGAAAATTCAGTAGGGGGTCTGGGGGACACAGTCCCCCAGCGGGGTCCGGGGCAGAGCCCCATTGGGGGGGCAAAGCCCCCAGAAGCTCCTGGGTTTTTATGATTTTTAAGTACCAGAACTGTGCTTAAATGACATAAAACAAACAGATGAATGCCACTTATTACTGTATAATATTGACTTATGTTCCAAGAAGATAAAATCTCTGAACTTAGTTCAGAGATTTTTTGATCTCTTCCATTTCCTCCTTCTTTGGTGGCAGTTTTACTGACCTGTTGATAGTAAAACAATCTCTGCTGGTGACGCCAATATCCGATCCGACCGACCTCGAATCCAGCTGGGTCTCAGCTAGCCCCCTCCGCTGCTAGTCCCGCTGCTTACCGCCGCTGCAATTGAGCTCCTGTCCAGCCGGGGTACCGGCAGCTCCTCCACCGAGTCCCGCTGCCTACCGCCGCTGTAGTTGGGCTCTGATCCTGCTCCTGTCCAGCTGGGGTCCCGGTAGATCCTCCGCTGAGCCCCGCCACCTACCGCCGTCTTCCTCAGTAGTTCCTCCGCCGAGCCCCGCCACTGTAGCTGGGCTCCAGCTACAGTTGACTTATCCAGCTGGGGCCCCGGCTGCTCCTCCACTGGTCCCCGTCTCCTACTACCACTGTACTTGAACTCCAATCCGGCTCCCGTCCAACTGTTGCCTTGGTTGGTTCCTCCGGCGAGCCCCAATCACCGGGGACAGAGTCGCTTCTTTGTATCGGTGTTAGGTGCTACGACTACCTATGGCGTTAGCTATAGCGATAGCATTAGCTTAGCAAACACTTCAGGTAAATTTAGATACGATTCCTAGCGATCTCGTGTTTGGAATTGCTTTCGTGTTTTTTTTTACGATTTAAAATTTTTGACTGAATTTTTTGTGAAAAACGGTAATTTTGATGAATAAAGCCGTAACTCGGAATGGGGTCTTGAAAACCGTAACCATTACGGCAAAACCAGAGTAGTTGGCAGGTATGTCATTCAACCGGACAATCATGTACAGTAGAACGAGATTGTGTTTTACCTATCTACAGTGTCAATCACACACACCCCAAGTTCAAAATGACAGATAACTGACAGAATTTTTACAGCCAGTCTGAGAAAATGATATAAAAAGTGTAGTGCAGCCTGTGATCGAGAGTATTGCCCTTTTTCAGTTTTCAACCCAAATGCACCCCCTCATGGATCGTCACCTTATCGTGGTGGGGGGGTTTGCGTGCCCCAGTGATCCCAGGAGCTATGTTGTCCGGGGCAATTTGCCTCTGATAGGGTCTCCCAAGACAAACTGGTCCTGGGTGAAGGGCCAGACGAAGAACGATCCAACAGACTCTCATGATAAATTGTATATCAAGGATTCAGTGTACCCCGCCCGGTATGGGGTTACCGGGGCCCCACCCTGGAGCCAGGCCTGGGGGAGGGGCTCGAAGGCTAGCGTCTGGTGGCCGGGTTTCCACCCATGGGACCCGGCCGGGCTCAGCCCGAAGGAGTTACATGGGTCCGCCCTCCAGTAGGTTCACCACCTGCAGGAGGGATCATGGAAGTCCGGTGCTATGTGGATTAGGTGGCAGTCAAAGGCGGAGACCTTGGCGGACTGATCCCAAGCTTTCTAAACTGGCTTTTGGTACGTGGAATGTCACCTCTCTGGTGGGGAAGGAGCCTGAGCTGGTGTACGAGATTGAGCGATACCGGCTAGATATAGTCGGCCTCACCTCAACACACAGCTCCGGTTCCGGAACCAGTCTCCTGGAGAGGGGCTGGAGCTTGGCCTTTTCTGGAGTTGCCCCGGGCGAGAGGCGACGAGCAGGGGTAGGTATTCTTGTATCGCCCCACCTTGCTGCCTCTATATTGGAGTTTTCCCCGGTGGACGAAAGGGTTGCTTCCCTGCGCCTTCGGGTTGGGAAACGGGTCCTGACCATCATTTGTGCCTATGCACCAAATGATGTTTCAGAGTACCCACCCTTTTTGGAGTCTGTGACTGGGGTGCTGGAGGGTGCTCCTCCTGGAGACTCCATTGTCCTACTGGGGGACTTCAATGCGCATGTGGGCAACGACAGTGAAACCTGGAGGGGGGTGATTGGGAGGAACGGCCTGCCCGATCTGAACCCGAGTGGTGTTCAGTTATTGGACTTCTGTGCTAACCACAGTCTGTCTATAACGAACACCATGTTCAAGCATAAGGGTGTCCATATGTGCACCTGGCACCAGGACACCCTAGGCCGCAGGTCGATGATCGATTTTGTTATCGTATCATCAGACCTGCGACCGTATGTCTTGGACACCCGAGTAAAGAGAGGTGCAGAGCTGTCAACTGATCACCACCTGGTGGTGAGTTGGATCCGATGGCAGGGGAGGAAGCCATTCAGACCTGGTAGACCCAAACGTATAGTGAGGGTGTGCTGGGAGCGTCTGGCTGAGGCCCCTGTCCGGGAGGTCTTCAACTCCCACCTCCGGAAGAACTTCAACCACATTCCGAGGGAGTCTGGAGACATGGAGTCTGAATGGGCCATGTTCTCCACCTCTGTTGTTGAAGCGGCAGCCCAGAGCTGCGGCCGCAAGGTGGTCGGTGCATCTCGTGGTGGCAACCCCCGAACCAAGTGGTGGACACCAGTGGTGAGGGGGGCCATTAAGCTGAAGAAGGAGTCCTATCAAGCTTGGTTGGCTTGTGGGACTCCCGAAGCAGCTGAGGTGTACCGGCAGGCCAAGCGGAGTGCAGCTCGGGTGGTTGCTGAAGCAAAAACCCGGGTATGGGAGGAGTTTGGTGAGGCCATGGAACAAGACTTTCGGTCGGCTTCAAAGAGATTCTGGCAAACTGTTCGGCGGCTCAGGAGGGGAAAGCAGCTCCCCGTCCACACTGTGTATGGTGCGGATGGGACACTGTTGACTTCAACTGGGGATATCGTCGGGCGGTGGAAGGAATACTTTGAGGATCTCCTCAATCCCACTGATACGCCTTCCACAGAGGAAGCAGGGTTTGGGGACGAGGGGGATGACTCGCCTATCACAGGGGCTGAGGTCGCCAAGGTGGTTAAAAATCTCCTTGGTGGCCGGGCCCCGGGGGTGGACGAGATTCGCCCCGAGTACCTCAAGGCCCTGGATGTTGTTGGGTTGTCATGGTTGACACGCCTCTGCAACATTGCGTGGAGGTCGGGGGCAGTGCCTTTGGCATGGCAAACTGGGGTGGTGGTTCCTCTCTTCAAAAAAGGGGACCGGAGGGTGTGCTCCAACTTTAGAGGGATCACACTCCTCAGCCTCCCTGGGAAGGTCTATGCCAAGGTACTGGAGAGGAGAGCCCGGCCGTTGGTCGAACCTCGGATTCAGGAGGAGCAATGTGGTTTTCGTCCTGGCCGTGGCACATCGGACCAGCTCTTTACCCTCTCGAGAATTCTTGAGGGTTCGTGGGAGTTTGCCCAACCAGTTTACATGTGTTTTGTGGACTTGGAGAAGGCATTTGACCGCGTCCCTCGTGGATTTTTGTGGGGGGTGCTTCGGGAGTATGGGGTATCGGGCTTGTTGTTACGAGCTATTCGGTCTCTGTACGACCGTTGTGAGAGTTTAGTTCGCATTGCCAACACTCGGTCGGAGTCATTCCCAGTGAGAGTTGGACTCCGCCAGGGCTGCCCTTTGTCACCGGTCCTGTTCATAATTTTCATGGACAGGATTTCTAGGCGCAGCCAGGGAATGGAGGGTGTCATGCTTGGTGACCACAGGATCTCATCTCTGTTGTTTGCAGATGATGTTGTCCTGTTGGCTTCATCCAGCAATGACCTACAGCTCTTGCTGGGACGGTTTGCCGCTGAGTGTGAAGCGGCTGGGATGAGAATCAGCACCTCCAAGTCCGAGTCCATGGTCCTCAGCCGGAAAAAGGTGGATTGTCCTCTCCGGGTTGGGGACAGGCTCCTGCCCCAAGTGGAGGAGTTTAAGTATCTTGGGGTCTTGTTCACGAGTGAGGGGAAAATGGAGAGAGAGATCGACAGACGGATTGGAGCAGCATCTGCAGTGATGCGGACGTTGTACCGGTCTGTTGTGGTGAAGAGGGAGCTTAGTTCTAAGGCAAAGCTGTCGATTTACCAGTCAATCTACGTTCCTACTCTCACCTATGGTCACGAGCTTTGGGTAATGACCGAAAGAACGAGATCGCGGATACAAGCGGCTGAAATGAGCTTTCTCCGTAGGATTGCTGGACTCACCGTCAGAGATAGGGTGAGGAGCTCAGTCATCCGGGAGAGGCTCAGAGTAGAACCGCTGCTCCTCCACATTGAAAGGAGTCAGTTGAGGTGGTATGGGCATCTGATTAGGATGCCTCCTGGACGCCTCCCACTTGAGGTGTTTCAGGCACGTCCCACTGGGAGGAGACCCCGGGGCAGACCCAGGACTCGGTGGAGAGACTATGTCTCCCAGCTAGTCTGGGAACGCCTTGGTATCCCCTCTGAAGAGCTGGAGCAGGTGGCTGGGGAGAGGGAAGTCTGGGCTTCTCTGCTTGAACTGCTGCCTCCGCGACCCGGACCTCCGGAAAAGCGGTAGAAGATGGATGGATGGATGGAACCCAAATGCAGTTCTGACAGTCACCAGATGGCAGTCTTTATTAGATGTTTCATAACACTGTGTCGCTCATGAAGGAATTGTCGCACAGTTGTTCACTGTTTCATGAGGCCTCGGTTTTAACATCACTCGTTCAAACACACAGGTATAATTAACAGAATATGCCATTCTCCAGCCAGTAGGCAGCAGTAGTCCAAAACTGCAACAGCAAAATTAAATGCGAAGAAGGAGAACAACAACAAGATCGACTTTTAAACACGAAGGAGAACAACAAGAATTTATGTAAAGCTGTTGGAAAGACTTTCCTGATCACCAAGGAATGTAAAAGAATCTCTCTCTCCTCTTATATACATATATATATATATATATACTATATACGTATATATACACACACACACACATATATATATATATATACACACACACACACATATATATATATGTATATATATATATATATATATATATATATACTATATACGTATATATACACACACACACACACACACACATATATATAAACAACTAAGCAGACCCGGAGGTTTTGGCTCCGTTTCTCCATTCAAAAGACATTCCTTCTCCGCTGCTCGTCATGGCTGGCTGCCCTCAGATGAAAATTCACAGAATAGGTATGGGGGATTATAATGTTGTGAATGAGGCTTTTGGAAATTATGAATCACATTATAAATCACCGGATTGAAAATGTACTTGTACATGTACAGATGGGATCCTGGGGTCCACTTGACCTGTATCCGTTGTTCTGATCATGGTGGGCCACTGGGGTACCCGGTCAAGTCCCCCCATAACCAACTTGCCCCACAGCAAACTCGCCCTGGAAGCATATACAGTGGGGCAAAAAAGTATTTAGTCAGCCACCAATTGTGCAAGTTCTCCCACTTAAAAGATGAGAGAGGTCTCTATGAACTATTAACTATGAGAGACAAAATGAGGAAAAAAAAAATCCAGAAAATCACATTGTCTCATTTTTTTTTAAAGAATTTATTTGCAAATTATGGTGGAAAATAAGTATTTGGTCAATTACAAAAGTTTATCTCAGTACTTTGTTATATACCCTTTGTTGGCAATGACAGAGGGGTAGCGCGGAGGCAGAGTGGTTAGCACTGCGACAGCACAGCAACTCACCCTTAGTCGGGGGATCCTGAGTTCGATTCCAGCCTCCGACCAACAGTGATCTGTGTGGAGTTTGCATGTCCTCCCCGTGTCTGTGTGGGTTTACACTGGGATTTCTCCAGTTTCCTCCCACATGCCAAAAAACATGCAAGTTAGGTTAACTGGCATCAAAACTGGTGATTCTAAAATGTCCTTAGGTATGACTGTGAGAGTGAATGGTTGTCTGTCACTCTGTGTTGGCCCTGCGGTGGACTGGCGATCTGTCCAGGGTGTACCCTGCCTCTCGCCCAGAGATGCAGGGATAGGCTCCAGCCCCCCTGCGACCCGAAAAGGATTAAGGGGAAGAAGATGGATGGATGGATGGCAATGACAGAGGTCAAACGTTTTCTGTAAGTCTTCACAAGGTTTTCACACACTGTTGGTAGTATTTTGGCCCATTCCTCCATGCAGATCTCCTCTAGAGCAGTGATGTTTTGGGGCTGTCGCTGGGTAACACAGACTTTCAACTCCCTCCAAAGATTTTCTATGGGGTTGAGATCTGGAGACTGGCTAGGCCACTCCAGGACCTTGAAATGCTTCTTACGAAGCCACTCCTTCGTTGCCCGGGCGGTGTGTTTGGGATCATTGTCATGCTGAAAGACCCAGCCACGTTTCATCTTCAATGCCCTTGCTGATGGAAAGAGGTTTTCACTCAAAATCTCACGATACATGGCCCCATTCATTCTTTCCTTTACACGGATCAGTCGTCCTGGTCCCTTTGCAGAAAAACAGCCCCAAAGCATGATGTTTCCACCCCCTTGCTTCACAGTAGGTATGGTGTTCTTTGGATGCAACTCAGCATTCTTTCTCCTCCAAACATGACAAGTTGAGGTTTTACCAAAAAATTCTATTTTGGTTTCATCTGACCATATGACATTCTCCCAATCCTCTTCTGGATCACCCAAATGCTCTCTAGCAAACTTCAGACGGGCCTGGACATGTACTGGCTTAAGCAGGGGGACACGTCTGGCACTGCAGGATTTGAGTCTCTGGCGGCGCAGTGTGTTACTGATGGTAGCCTTTGTTACTTTGGTCCCAGCTCTCTGCAGGTCATTCACTAGGTCCCCCTGTGTGGATCTGGGATTTTTGCTCACTGTTCTTGTGATCATTTTGACCCCACGGGGTGAGATCTTGCATGGAGCCCCAGATCAAGGGAGATTATCAGTGGTCTTGTATGTCTTCCATTTTCTAATAATTGCTCCCACAGTTGATTTCTTCACATCAAGCTGCTTACCTATTGCAGATTCAGTCTTCCCAGCCTGGTGCAGGTCTACAATTTTGTTTCTGGTGTCCTTTGACAGCTCTTTGGTCTTGGCCATAGTGGAGTTTGGAGTCTGTCTGACTGAGGTTGTGGACAGGTGTCTTTTATACTGATAATGAGTTCAAACAGGTGCCATTAATACAGGTAACAAGTGGAGGACAGAGGAGCCTCTTAAAGAAGAAGTTACAGGTCTGTGAGAGCCAGAAATCTTGCTTGTTTGTAGGTGACCAAATACTTATTTTCCACCATAATTTGCAAATAAATTCTTTAAAAATCCTTCAATGTGATTTTCTGGATTTTTTTTTCTCATTTTGTCTCTCATAGTTGAGGTATACCTATGATAAAAATTGGAGACCTCGCTCATCTTTTAAGTGGGGGAACTTGCACAATTGGTGGCTGACTAAATACTTTTTTGCCCCACTGTGCATGTAGGCCGTGCATTACCTGAACTCTCATCATCATCAGCTGTGTCTCAATTCAAGTTCTGTGTCCTCCAAGCGTACATTTCCAGGCCAGATACGTCACTGTTCGTTCACAGATTCTGACTTTACGGCTCAATAACTCCTCAACAAAACATTGTTCAAACACAAACCACACCAGTCTAACACATTGGTAAAGTGGACAACGAGTTCCAACCTCATTTTCACTAAAAAGAACCGTCCTCTAAGCTCCAGCAGTTACACTGGTGTGTATGAGCTACCGTTGTGGAAACGAATGTGCAGGGACCATCTGCAAATTGCAACTCCCAAGAAAAAAAAAAAAAAAAAACACCTTAAAATTAGATACTGCCATGATGATAAGGTGTAACATCACCACAGTCTATATGTCAATTGCGTCATTTTGGTCAGACTAAATATTTACCAAAAATATGAAAAAATGTTTTTTACCCAAACTAAGTGATGTAATATGACCATCAGATGATGGGCGATGTGTGAGGGGATTTTGGTGAAGCTGCACTCAGTTGTTTAGAAGTTTTTAACTATCATTTCTAATAAATATTTCCCTAACCTATGATATATTTTTGGGTCCAAGTAACAGCTGTTACTAACAGGAGACCCTAGTGGCTGGGCAGCATTTAGTGGCACGAACCTTGATGATGCTGAAATTTATTCTAATAAATATTCTCAAAAGCTGTTAATAAAATTTCTTTAATCCAAACTATGTGTTGTAGTCTGACTAGAAGAAGTTGGATTGCATATGAGGTGATTTTGGTGAAGCCACACTTTGTAATTTTAAAATTAGTGGATATTTTTTAAAATAAATATTTCCTCAACATACACTACCGTTCAAAAGTTTGGGGTCACTTAGAAATTTCCTTATTTTTGAAAAAAAAAAAAAAAAAAAAAAAAGGACTTTTTTTCAATGAAGATAACTTTAAACTAATCAGAAATACACTCTATACATTGCTAATGTGGTAAATGACTATTCTAGCTGCAAATGTCTGGTTTTTGGTGCAATATCTACATACAGTGGGGCAAAAAAGTATCTATTCAGCCACCAATTGTGCAAGTTCTCCCGCTTAAAAGATGAGAGGTCTCCAATTTTCATCATAGGTATACCTCAACTATGAGACAAAATGAGAAAAAAAAAATCCAGAAAATCACATTGAAGGATTTTTAATGAATTAATTGGTAAATTCCTCAGTAAAATAAGTATTTGGTCACCTACAAACAAGCAAGATTTCTGGCTCTCACAGACCTGTAACTTCTTCTTTAAGAGGCTCCTCTGTCCTCCACTCGTTACCTGTATTAATGGCACCTGTTTGAACTCGTTATCAGTATAAAAGACACCTGTCCACAACCTCAAACAGTCAGACTCCAAACTCCACTATGGCCAAGACCAAAGAGCTGTCAAAGGACACCAGAAACAAAATTGCAGACCTGCACCAGGCTGGGAAGACTGAATCTGCAATAGGTAAGCAGCTTGATGTGAAGAAACTGTGGGAGCAATTATGAGAAAATGGAAGACATACAAGACCACTGATAATCTCCCTCGATCTGGGGCTCCACGCAAGAGCTCACCCCGTGGGGTCAAAATGATCATGTTTGCTAGAGAGCATTTGGATGATCCAGAAGAGGATTGGGAGAATGTCATATGGTCAGATGAAACCAAAATAGAACTTTATTGTAAAAACTCAACTTGTCGTGTTTGGAGAAGAAAGAACACCATACCTACTGTGAAGCAAGGGGGTGGAAACATCATGCTTTGGGGCTGTTTTTCTGCAAAAGGACCAGGACGACTGATCCGTGTAAAGGAAAGAATGAATGGGGCCATGTATCGTGAGATTTTGAGTGAAAACCTCCTAAAGAAGCATTTCAAGGTCCTGGAGTGGCCTAGCCAGTCTCCAGATCTCAACCCCATAGAAAATCTTTGGAGGGAGTTGAAAGTCCGTGTTGCCCAGCGACAGCCCCAAACTAGAAAAGCACTCAGAGAGCGCATACCTCCGCCAAGGCTCCTTCCGTTTGTCATGGATCACCTCCAAAATGTAATGGGCTTGTGTGTAGGCCTATCGCCACTTGTAGTGAAAATTGCATCCAGGTCTGTCCATTAGTTTTGGAGTTTTGTGGCTGACACACTGTGAGAAGAGTCTTGGCTGAGGTATGCATTCCCAGATCATCACCAAAATGTAATGGGTTCCTCTCTAGGCCAAGAACCACCTGTGGTGAAAATTTCATCCAAATCAATCCAGTAGTTTTTGTGTAATCCTGCTGCACAAAATACAAACAAAGGCCTTGGTGGAGGTATGCACTCTCAGATCATCACCAAAATCTAATCATCTGTTCCCTGTGCCATTACACACCTTTCCTGAAAATTTTGTCAAAATCCATTCACAACTTTTTGAGTCATGTTGGTAACAGACAGACACACAAACAAACAGACAAATGCCAGTGAAAGCATTACCTCCTTGGCAGAGGTAATAAACTCAAGTATTGCTGTTGTGTCCATCTCCTCCATCTCCAAACTCCCAGGCTGCGGGCATTGCAATTCATCGCACAACCGCGTACAACCCACAGGCCAATGGGCTATGCGAGCATTTTCATAGATCACTGAAAGCAGCACTCAGGGGTTCACTGACGGATGCAAATTGGGTAGACAGGTTGGCGTGGGTTTTATTGGGGTTGCGCTCCGCGCCAAAAGAGGATTTAGAAGCTTCCCCGGCAGAGAGGTTGTTTTTGCGCAGCCTCTATGGCTGCCCGGGGAATTTCTGCCAAATAATCCCGCGCCGGACAGCTGCCCGTCTCAGCTTTTGCAGCGTAAACACAGGCACGCTGCCGGGCCCAGCCCACCACTGTTTTCCGTGTGCTTTTGTGCCTAAAACTTTGAATAACGCGGAGTTTGTGTTCGTCAGACATGATGACCAGCGCCCTCCATTGCGCCTGCACACATGTTGAAAATGGCCCTATCTCACAATGTTAAAGAATCCTTTAAAAAATTCCTGGATCCAGACGGTGATCCGGATCATCCCCAAAATTTAATCAGTTCTTCCTTGTACCATTTCCAACAACGCCTGAAAGTTTTATGGAAATCCGTCCAAAACTTTTTGAGTTATCTTGCTAACCAACAGACAAACGGACAAACCCCGGCAAAAACATTACCTCCTGGCCTGCGGCCTGGCGGAGGTAAACAACACTGCTCTAGAGAAGATCTGCATGGAGGAATGGGCCAAAATACCAGCAACAGTGTGTGAAAACCTTGTGAAAACTTACAGAAAACATTTGACCTCTGCCATTGCCAACAAAGGGTATATAACAAAGTATTGAGATGAACTTTTGTTATTGACCCAATACTTATTTTACCGATGAATTTACCAATTATCCATCCATCCATCCATCTTCTACCGCTTTTCCGGAGGTCCGGGTCGCGGAGGCAGCAGTTCAAGCAGAGAAGCCCAGACTTCCCTCTCCCCAGCCACCTGCTCCAGCTCTTCAGAGGGGATACCAAGGCGTTCCCAGACTAGCTGGGAGACATAGTCTCTCCACCGAGTCCTGGGTCTTTACCAATTAATTCATTAAAAATCCTTCAATGTGATTTTCTGGATTTTTTTTTCCTCATTTTGTCTCATAGTTGAGGTATACCTATGATGAAAATTGGAGACCTCTCTCATCTTTTAAGTGGGAGAACTTGCACGATTGGTGGCTGACTAAATACTTTTTTGCCCCACTGTAGGTGTATAGAGGCCCATTTCCAGCAACTATCACTCCAGTGTTCTAATGGTACAATGTGTTTGCTCATTGTGTCAGGAGGCTAATGGATGATTAGAAAACCCTTGTGCAATCATGTTAGGTCTGCAATGCTGTAATTGCTGCAAATGGAGAATTCTTTGATGAAAGCAAAGTTTGAAGGAAAAAATTATTTCAAATACAAATCATTATTTCTAACCTTGTCAATGTCTTGACTATATTTTCTATAAATTTTACAACTCATGGTGGTAAATAAAAGTGTGACTTTTCATGGAAAACACAAAATTGTCTGAGGTGACCCCAAACTTTTGAATGGTAGTGTATGAAAAATAAATTTTATGCAAACTAAGCATTTTAGTCTGACCAAAACAACACAATTGACATATAAACTGATTGTGGTGACATTACACCTTATCATCATGACAGTATTTAATTTTAAGTTGCTTTTAATTCTTGAAATTGAAATTTGCAGACATTCGTTTCTCCGACAGCAGCTCACAGACACCAGTATAACTGCTGGAGCTCAGAGGACGGCTCTTTTCAATAAAAATGAGGCTGTAGCTTGTTGTCCACTTTACCAATGTATTAGATTGGTGCGGTTTGTGTTTTAACGTTTTGTTGAGGAATTATTGACCCTCAAAGTCCGAATCTGAATATCTTGCCAACTTTACTAAAGTCTAAAAACAAACAAACTTTGCAACACTCCGATGGCACTGGGGCTGAAAAATTCATATAGTGATTAAATTTGACCAAATGTGGTTTTTTTCATCTGTCTCCCCATCGGTGCGCACAGTTCTTCCATTGGTGTTGCAGCGCTTGGATCCCTGTGCTTGAAAAATAAAACTAAGGTCACACTTGATGGGGCGAGTTGGTTGTGGGGGGACTTGACCGTGAACCGTCTGCCTGATGATGTTCCGATCATGGAGGGCTGCCGGAAACAAAAATGCCACCATCGATTTTTTTGTTTCTGCTTTCCAGGGGAAAATACTTCAGTGAATGTAGTTCAACTGTAGCCTGCTTATTGATCAGATGTCACGTTTTCCTCTGAACCTCGGTTGTTCTCAGGAATGAAGCGTTAAGAGAAAATGCTAAAATCAACTGCAGGTGAACACAGCGCGACAGAGTAAACAGGAGCGGCTAAGCTAGTTAAGTTAGCTGGTTTTAGCTTGACTCACCGTTCATTTAAATACTCTTTAAATTTAAAAACAGAGCCTAAACCTTCTCCGGAGAAGCTTAGTTGTCGTCTTACAGATATTACTTACATTCGCTGGTAAGCAACCAAAGTCTTTTTTCACAGTTTTAGCAGCAAGTCTATGTTCAGGATTCAAAGTTCCATCTTCTCGTCGCCATCTTAAACCGAGGTACGGAAGTACGCGTCGCTGAAATGACGTCACATCCGTTTCCAGTACGTGCAACTCTTCTTTGGATTTTGGGCGGTTGGTAAACATGTGTTTAGTGCATTATCGCCATCTACTGGATAGGATGAGTCCTCTTACAATCTTCAATATATTACCCCCCCCCCGCTCCCCCCCCAAAAAAACTCTACTCAGTTCAGTTAGTTTAATATTAAAACTGAAAAAGTATCTTGTTCCATTCACTGCTGTTTTTCTCTAAATTCTCTGTTAGGTTAAAATTTATTTTCTTCTCAAAGTTTCTGATCATTATCCTTCTCTGTTGACTATATCTCCTGCAGTGTAGTACAACACATTCAATTGTTTCCTCCTCTCCACACTCTTCACAACTTCCTGGATAATAAATTTCAATTAAGCAAAGTGTTATACTAATAAAGGCTTATCTTATCTTATGTCTGGAAGTAGGAGAGAGGAGGCAGGAGTTGAACCAAACATCAACTTTATTACAAACAAAAGATGGTCCATGTGTTGTATCATATAGCTAATCTCTGAGTGATACAGGCTATAGCTTTTATGAAGGAGGAGTGCCAAAAGACCACGACTCCCACCAACAGTCCCCTGATACAGGAATGGCGTGCTGATGTCATCCGTGCGCTAGGCGTCACGTCTGTGCTGCCCATTAACAACATACTGTGGTGATTCGATCTGCCTGCCTGTTACCTTATTCTCCACAGCTGCACACACACCTGCTCTCCTCATCAGCTGATCGATTTAAGCCGTGCTGCCCACAGGTCTGCATGGAGTCGTCTTTTTCCCTGGTCTGATAAGACCGGCACACCACTTGGTCTATCTCCAGACATTCCTTCTCTTCATCGTCATCCTCCAGACATTCCTTCTCTTCATCGTCGTTCTCCAGAGAATCCTTCTCTCCCTCATCGTTCACCTGGGAGCTCTCACTCCCCAACGACAAGTAAGCCATCTTCACCTTCATTACCATTTTATGCTCTGCTCCCCTGTGCACAGGCGGAAATCCGTGGCGGCGGACTTCTTCCTCCCGGCGGCAGACCGAGTCCACACTACACCTCAACAACTCCTCCACTCATTCCATCTGCAACCGGGCCTGAAGATGCTGTCTCCCTGGCCGGAGCCTTCGGGGTCAAGCCTGAGCTGTTCACCAACTCTTCGACAGTAAGACCTAACATAACTGAATGTTCTCTCCAGAGTGTTGACACTAATCCTCCCTGTCTCTGCTCTTCCATAGGCTTGCAAGGCTGTACGATGCTCTGCTCGCCCCAGCTGCTACATTTACACACACACGCGTACACTGACACACTCAATACACAAAAAAGATAACTGAGTTTACTTTTGAGTCTGTGTCTGCTTACTGAGTCCCAAATCATGTCAGTATGACTCCGTCAAAACGAAGAAGCAGACAGTGCGCTAGAACACAAGGTTAATATCTTAGAGGCTCGAGTAGACCAATTATCACACAAACAACAGGTCATACTCACTCAGCTGGTCCAGATTAACTCCCGCTTGGATCGCCTGTTAGGTCCTCAGACCTTTCCTCTGGTTTTTTCGTTCTACCGCCCCAGCAAGCTCCCTTCCCGTTCCGTCTCCACCATCCCGGCTGACACCAATTCCCATGCCCACACGCTTCAATGGTAAGCTAGGGGAGGCTAGGGGATTCCTGTTGCAATGTGGGATAGTTTTCCAGCGGGTGCCAAGGGATTTTCCCACCAGTCACAGCCGCATAGGCTATGTAGTAAATCTTCTAGAGGGGTGGGCATTAGCCTGGGCTTATGCGGTGATGGCTAGGGCTGATGATGCAACTTTAACTTATGACCAGTTTGTCAGTGAGTTTAACGAGGTGTTTGACCACTCCGACCATAATTGCGTGCTTACCTCCCAGCTACTTAACTTAAGGCAAGGGAGCAAATCTGTAGCCGACTACACTGTAGACTTCCAGATGGCAGCCACAGAGATGGGGTGGGAGGACGCCTCCATGTGCAGCATCTTTGTCCGGAGTCTTAGCCCTAGCCTGAGGGATGAGCTTGCACATTTAGAAAAGGCCAGTAAGTTAACCGAGCTTATCTCTCTGGCCATTAGCCTGGATAATCGGTTAAGGGAGCAGGCAAACAAGCGTAAAGCTTCTGGTACCTCAGGCACCCAGTTTTGCCGCTCCCCACAGCTCCCCCTGCTGGGCCTACCTCCCTCTGACTCTGTAGACTTCCCTGAGCCAATGGTAGTAGGGCAATCCAAGTTACCACTAGCGGAGAAACAGCGCCACCGAGAGTTAGGGTTATGCCTTTATTGTGGCAGTGAGGAGCATGAGGTTGCTACTTTTCCCATACAGCCAAAAGAGGGAGTCCGTGCGTTGCAGTAGGGGGACTCACCCCAAGACAATCCCCTCACTAGATTCCTGTCACCTATCCGCTTTGTTCATAATCAGGTTGAGATAGCCACACATGATCTTGAGTCAGGGGCCGAGCAGAGCTTCATTTCTGGGGAACTGGCAACCCAATTGGGGCTTCCTTGTCACCAATTAAAGACACCACTTAAACTTATAGCTCTGTCCAAAGCCCCACTGGCTGTGGTGTCAAAACAAACTGCTCCAGTATCAGTTATTGTGTCTGGAAATCATTGTGAGCAGCTCAGGTTGTTTGTGCTTCCGGTTCCCACCTCCCCGGTTATCCTAGGTTACCCCTGGCTCCGGTTGCACAACCCCACGATTGACTGGCGCTCCGGAAACTTAGTCTCTTGGAGCTCATTTTGTCTCAGTGCTTGCCTTCAGTCCGCTGCTTGCTCGCCATCCGTGCCTCTCGGTGTCCCTGACACACCTCCTCCCGATCTGTCCAAGGTTCCCCCGGAATACCACGACCTGGGGGCCGCCTTTAGTAATACCAAAGCCCTGTCTCTCCCCCCCCCCCACCGCCCATACGACTGTGCCATCAACCTCCGGTCCGGAGCCCCGCTACTATCTAGTCGGCTTTACAGCCTGTCAATTCCGGAGCGGGAAGCTATGGAAACATATCAAGGAGTCCTTGAACTCGGACATAATTTGGCCTTCATCCTTGGCGGTGGGGGCGGGATTCTTCTTCGTGGGCAAAAAGGACGGCTCGCTGAGACCGTGCATCAATTTCTGAGAGCTCAATAATATCACCATCAAGGATAAATGCACTCTCCCTCTCATCAACACGGCATTTGACTCCCTCCGGGGGGCCTCCTGGTTTACCAAACTAGACCACCACAACGCCTACCATCTGCTGTGGATCCGGGAGGGTGATGAATGGAAGACAGGGTTCCAGACCCCTAGCGGTCATTTCGAATACCTCGTCATGCCGTTTGGGCTGACCAACACCCCCACTGTATTCCAACGGCTTATCAACGACATGTTGAGGGACTTTTTGGGCTCATTTGTCTTCGTGTACCTTGATGATATCCTGACTTTTTCCCAGTCCCTTTATGAACACCAGGTGCACATGAGACAAGTCTTACAGAGACTGCTGGAGAACAAGCTGTTTGTGAAGGTGGAGAAATGTAAATTCCACACTTCAACCACGTTATTCCTGGGCTTCATCATTTCCATCCATCCATCTTCTACCGCTTTTCCGGAGGTCCGGGTCGCGGAGGCAGCAGTTCAAGCAGAGAAGCCCAGACTTCCCTCTCTCCAGCCACCTGCTCCAGCTCTTCAGAGGGGATACCAAGGCGTTCCCAGACCAGCTGGGAGACATAGTCTCTCCACCGAGTCCTGGGTCTGCCCCGGGGTCTCCTCCTAGTGGGACGTGCCTGAAACACCTCAAGTGGGAGGCGTCCAGGAGGCATCCTAATCAGATGCCCATACCACCTCAACTGACTCCTTTCAATGTGGAGGAGCAGCGGTTCTACTCTGAGCCTCTCCCGGATGACTGAGCTCCTCACCCTATCTCTGAGGGTGAGTCCAGCAATCCTACGGAGAAAGCTCATTTCAGCTACTTGTATACGCGATCTCGCTTCATCATTTCACATAACAAAATCATCGTGGACCCAAACAAGGTAAAAGCAGTGGTAGAGTGGCCGACTCCCTCCTCCCGGAAGCAGCTACAACAGTTTCTGGGATTTGCCAACTTCTACCGCCGCTTCATTTAAAACTACAGCCTTATTGCCCTTCCTCTTACTCGCCTCACCTCCTCCAAGGTGCCCTTCCGGTGGACGGAGGAGGCTGAGGTGGCCTTTGTGAAGTTGAAATCTCAATTCTCCTCTCCTCCGATCTTGGCGCAGGTGGATCCCGCTCTGCAATGCCTGGTTGAAGTGGACGCTTCGGACTCTGGCGTGGGAGCCATGTTGTCTCAATGCTTCCCGGTAGGTGAAAAGATTCGCCCCTGCGCGTTCTTCTCCCACCGCCTCTCCCTGGTGGAGAGGAACTATGACATCAGGGACAGGGAGCTCCTGGCGATCAAGCTGGCACTGGAGGAGTGGCGCCATTGGCTGGAGGGGGCCTCTCAGCCATTGATCGTCTGGACGGACCATAAGAACTTGTAATACCTCAGGACAGCTAAACATCTGAATGTGCGCCAGGCCCGTTGGTCCCTGTTTTTGGCCGGTTTGACTTCGCCATCACCTACCGCCCCGGGTCCAAGAACACCAAGCCTGAAGCCTTATCTAGGCAGTGCACCCAATCATTTCCCCATTGTGCATCGTTGACGCCCTCTCGTGGGGTATCAAGGAGAGGATCCTGTGAGTGCAGGAGACCGAGGCGGACCCGGGTGGGGGACCAGCGGGGGAGGCTGTTTGTTCCATCTGCCGTCCGGGGTGAGGTGATAAATTGGGCCCACTCCTCCAAGCTTTTGTGCCACCCAGGGATGGCACGCTCTTCTGCAGAGGACCCTTTGGTGGCCTTCGCTCCCGAAGGATGTCGGGGAGTATATCTGCACCTGTCCCCAGTGCGGCACCAGCAAGACGTCCTCCTCTCTTCCGGCTGGCCTGCTTCATCCTCTCCCTATCCCTGGCAGGCCCTGGTCCCACGTGGCTTTGAACTTCGTCACTGGCCTCCCATCATCTAACAACTACACCATCATCCTCACCATTGTGGACAGGTTCTCAAAGGCAGCCCATTTAGTCCCCCTGCAGGGTCTGCCCACGGCAAAGGAGACAGCGGATCTGCTCGCCCTCCATGTGGTGAGGCTGCACGGCATCCCTCTGGACATCGTGTCTGACCGTGGGCCCCAGTTCGTGTCACAGGTGTGGAGGGCCTTCTGCAATGCCATTGGGGCTATGGTGAGACTGTCATTGGGGTATCACCCACAGAGCAACGGCCAATGTGAGCGTGCCAATCAGGAACTGGAGGCAGCTCTACGGTGCGCCACCACTGCCAACCCAGCTTCCTGGAGCACCCACCTGCCATGGATTGAGTACGCTCACAACACCCCCGTGTCGTCTGCCATAGGCATGTCTCCTTTCAAGGCCTCTCTGGGCTACAATCCCCCGCTGTTCCCCGAGGAGGAGGGAGACATTGCCATACCTTCTGTACGAGCCCACCTGAGATGCTGCTGCCGGTTGTGGAAGGCTACCCGGACCGCGCTGCGGCACACGGCGGATCGCAACGCCACCATCGCCAACTGTCGCAGGATGTTGGCTCCACCCTACCGGGTTGGTCAACAGGTGTGGCTCCACACAAAAAATATCAACCTCAAGGCTGAGTCAAGAAAGCTCTCTCAGCGTTTTATTGGGCCATTCGCTCTCACTCACATTGTGAATCCTGTGGCTGTGTGCCTAGCTCCCCCCCCCCCGCATCTGCCCCACCTTTCATGTCTCTCAAGTGAAGCCGTTCTGCTCCAGCCCTCTGTGCCCTCCTCCCAAGACGCCATCTCCACCAGTTGTGAATGATAGCAACCCGGCGTGGAAGGTCAATGCCATCCTGGACGTCCGTCGCCGGGGTTGTGGCTTACAGTACCTGGTGGACTGGGAGGGCTATGGCCCTGAATGGAGGTCCTGGGTGTGTCCCTCCTTCGTGTTGGATCCTCAGCTCATCAGGGACTTCAACCGGATGCACCAGAGTAGGTTAGATTGGTCACCGAGAGGCGCCACGTGGGGGGGGAGGGGAGTACTGTGGTGATTCGATCTGCCTGCCTGTTACCTTATTCTCCATAGCTGTGCACACACCTGCTGTCCTCATTAGCTGAGCTATTTAAGCCGTGCTGCCCTCAGGTCTGCACGGAGTCATCTTTCTCCCTGGTCTGATGAGACCGGCACACCACTTCGTCTATCTCCAGAGAATCCTTCTCTCCCTCATCATTCACCTGGGAGCTCTCACTCCCCAACGTCAAGTAAGCCATCCTCACCTTCATCACCATTCTACGCTCTGCTCCCCTGTGCACAGGTGGAAATTCGTGGTGGCAGACCTTTTCCTCCTGGCAGCGGACTGAGTCTGCACTACACCTCAACAACTCCACCCTTCATTCCATCTGCAACCGGGCCTGAAGACACTGTCTCCCAGGCCGGAGCCTTCGGGGCCAAGCCTGAGCTGTTCACCAACTCGTCGACAGTAAGGCCAAACATAACTGTATGTTCTCTCCAGAGTGTTGGCACTAATCCTCCCTGTCTCTGCTCTTCCATAGGGTTGCCAGGCTGTACGGTGCTCTGCTTGCCCCGGCTGCTACATTTACACATACACGTATCCACTCACACACTCACTACACAATAAAGGTAATTGAGCTTATTTTTGAGTCTGTGTCTGCTTACTGGGTCCCGAATCATATCATTTTTTTCTTTTCATTTTTTGTAATGTAATCTCTCAGGTATTCTTAATATGTGCTTTTCTTAATGAGCAAACTTGCCTTTCGAGAAAAGCTGGCAATGCCACCAAATATCACTATGGTGTATCTGATGGGGGGGGGGGGCATAATTTTGTTGAAAATAAAATAAAAAATAATTCCATAAATTCAACTATTATTTACATGAGTCAAAACCAAACCTGATGAGTTTATGATTGGTATCTATGTGCTGCAGAAAATGTGGGCCTTGAACTGAGTATTTTATCCGAATCACACATCCCATGCTAGTTCCTCTTGATAGGATGCCTTCTGGATCAACTCTGTGCACTGAGGCCTTGACTCTGGTCCACTGTACACAATGACCCTCTTCCTGAAGACAACCCCTGACAATCCGGTATCCAGCACAAGGTAATCTGGATTTAATGGCTCTAACTCTCATCCAGAGCATCATCAGCGATGGTAAAGACTCCTGACTGACATGTTGGAGTCTTGCATTCTTCTGTACATTGTACATCTTGAGACTCCAAGAATGTCTGCTAAACACGTGATAGGTAGACCTAATTTAAGAAGACTTTGCAGGAGCTTCTCTGTGATCTGAAGCCTAAAATGTCCATGAGGACCAACTGTCCTTACTACTGAGTGAAAGGGTGGAGGTTTGTTTTGCTGGTCTAACAAGCTGTTGAGGTCTTCGACAGCATCACAGGCATCAGTGGGTAATTCCACATTCTCCAGTGCACTGATGAAGGTTCTCTCTTGGGTGACTATATATTCCAGATAATCCAGATCAAGAATGTTGTTGTTAAGGACATATTGCAGTCTTTCCTTAAATCTGGACAGACACTCCTGAACAAAAATATTCTACAAAAACAATGCAGTTAAACATTACCAACCATCTTCGAGCCATAGACATTTAACAATATAGCAATATGTTATAAGAGCTTCAGTGCTACACAATTCATAATACATGGTATATTTTTTGCCAATTAGTAATGCATGTAGGTTCACAGATTTAGGGATGTCTGTTTCCAAGAATAAATTGTAATCAGTTGAAACAGGAGCAGTCATGACCAGTTTTTTTTTTTTTTTTTTTTTAAATATGTATATCCTCTTTTGATATGTACTAGAATTCAGGTGGGGGTTTGAAATCAGCCCTGTTAGGTTTCTGCCTCCTCCTGCACTTTATATTTTGAATTCTATTATTTTACTGTTTCTTTTCTTCATTTCAGTTTAAACTGTGGAAATAAATAATATAAAACTGCTGCTAATGCTGCTGCTGCTGCTGCTGCTGCTACAGTGTGATTAACAACGCATGTTTTGAGTACCCCAAAAGGCATTGTACTTAAGAAGCTCTCTTTGTTATAACATTTTGTACTTACTGTGTCTCCTCATATATGCTATGAATACTTTTTACAAACCTGGGTGTTTGGCCGCTGGCCATCGCTCTGAGTTCACCACAGTAGTGTCAGCAGGCATACCTTAAACTAAGTAAGCGCAATATAGTGAGTTGCTGACATAAAACAATTCTTTCAATCTGTGTTCGACTAGTTTTGCCTGATGCCAGGCCCCCGATGTGACACAAAAAAACGTGAAAAAGTGAATTTGTATGGAGAAAAGTGAAACTGAACTGTGAAAATGAATTAAGGCAGTAAATTTTTCAGCTAAATGAAATAGTTTGTATTTTATAGTAATACACATTCAAACCCATAGATTCAATTTCAAATTAGGTCATTCAGATTCAAATTTTAAAAGCAAATTATTCAAACTGATTAATTCAGGTTCAAATTATGTTATTCAAATTCAAATAATAAAAATTCAAATTCTGTTTCTGCTGGCACAAAAGTTATCCCATACAAAGGTGTTAGCAGGTGGGTTAAAGGTAGCAGGCTCGATGGTGACCACAGGAGCACTAGGTGACTCTGATAAAAAATCCACAGCAGAAGAACTGGCGTTGACAAGTTTTGCTATGTGCCTGACACAGCAGGAAGTGTGCATCTTGGATGTGGGGTGGAGCAAACTGTTTGGACCTGTAGCAGACTGATGGACCATGTATGCACACGGTGTGGGAAATAATTATTTGATCTCCTGCTGAATTTGAAAGTTTACCCCTTACAAAAAAATTAACAGTCCATAATTTTATGGCAGATTTATTTTAACAGAGACAGAAGATCAACAAAAAAGATCCACAAACAACATCAAATAAGGGTTATACATTAAATTAATTTGCGCTTGATCAAGGGAAATACATATTTTATTCCCTACCAACCAGCATGAATTCTGACCCGCACAGACCGGTTATGTATCCATGAAGCACATAAATTAGTCCTGTCCCTTTAGGAAAGTCATCCTAATCTCAACCTGTTATGTGTATAAGACTCCTGTCACAGAATCAGTCTCTTCAATTCAAACTTCATCATCATGGGTAAGACCAAAGAGCTATCAAAGGACGTCAGAGACAAGATTGTAGACCAGCACAAGGCTGGAATGGGCTACAAGACAATCAGCAAGAAGCTTGGTGAGGAAGAGACCACTGTTGGTGCAATAATTCGAAAGTGGAAGAAATATAAGATAAAAGTCAATCACCCTCATTCTGGAGCGCCATGCAAGATTTTACCTCATGGGGTAAGAATGATTGTGAGAAAGGCGAGGGATCAGCCCAGAATTACACGGGAGGAGCTTGTTAATGATCTCAAGGTTGCTGGGACCACAGTCACCAAGAAGACCATTGGGAACACACTTCACTATAATGGAATGAGATCCTGCAGTGCCCGCAAGGTTAGGGTAGCACGGTGGTACAGTGGTTAGCACTGTTGCTTAACAGCTAGAAGGTTCCAGGTTCAAATCTCCAAGCTGGCAGGGGTAGGACCTTTTCTGTATGGAGTTTGCATGTTCTCCCTATGCTGTGTGGGTTTACTCCTGGAGCTCCTGTTTCCTCCCACAATCCAATAACATGCATGTTAGGTTAATTGGCCTTTCTAAATTGTCCCTACGTACCTGTCTCCTATAGGCCTTTAGAATAGAGGGTTTGTGTTAGTGAAGCGCTTTGAGTGGTCTTTGAGACTGGATAAAGTGCTATATAAGTATGGGTTCTTATCCCCCTCCCCTGCTCAAGAAGGCACATCTCAAGTTTGTCAAAGAACACCTAAATGATTCAGAGAAGGCTTGGGAGAATGTGGTGTGGTCAGATGAGACCAAAATTGAGCTCTGGAATCAACTCGACTTGCCATGTTTGGAGGCAGAGAAACAATTAATTTGACCCCAAGAACACCATCCCCACTGTCAGACATGGAAGTGGAAACATTCTGCTTTGGGGCTGTCTCTTCTACGGGTACAGGAAGACTTCACCATATTAAGGGGCCGATGACCAGGGCCATGTACCATAGAATCTTGGATGAGAACCTCCTGGCCTCAGCCAGATCACTGATGATGGGTCACCCGGTATGACAGTGACCCAAAACATATGGCCAAGGCAACAAACAAGTGGTTCAAGAAGAAGCACATTAAGGTCCTGGAGTGGCCTGGCCAGCTTCTGGACCTTAACCTCATAGAAAATCTGTGGAGGCAGCTGAAACTTAGAGCTGCCAAGCGACAGCCTGGAAACCTTTAGTCAGCACAATTGGTGGCTGACTAAATATTTTTTTGCCCCACTGTATATATGTAAGATAAGATAAGATAAGATAAGCCTTTATTAGTCCCACAATGGGGAAATTCCAGGATTGCAACAGCACAGGGATAGCAACACTCAGAGCAACAATCAGAAGGCAAGAGGAAAAAACAAAAGCAGCTAGTATACATATATATATATATACTGTATATATATATATATATATATATATATATATATATATATATACAGCTGACCCGGAATCTCTCATACACACTACTGCACCCACGGACATTTTGTATATTAGAGTTAGTTATTCTTTTCCCCCGAGTATGTCTCAGGGATGTGTGAATGGATGGGGGGGGTGGGGGTGGGAGGTGGAGCTATGTGGGAGTGTGTCTTAAATCATACTGCTTCTTATATGGATGCCGAGAGAAATGCAATTTCATCTTGCCTGCACTACAGTTGTATGTACAGCAATATGACAAAGTTTGATTTGATTTGATTTGAATGCCATGTCATGTAACCTGAATGAGTTTCATTTAATAAAATTGTAAACGAGAGAAGTTGAAGCGTTTTTCCTTTGCATATATGTTTTCTGGGTCACGCCAGTAAAAGAACTCACTAAATTTTGAGACTGATTTATTAAGTAATTGAAGGTACCGAAATTAATTAATTGAAATTAATTCATTAACAAGTTGTTCTTTTAGAACTGGTGCCCCCTTTTTATGAGTGCTTTTCTATTTTATTTAGTGAGCGTTGGGGTGATGGTTTAACTCTGTCCCCTCCCACACCCACTATTAAATAAATAAAATAATCCCTGTACCTTATTACATTATATTTTATTAAATATCACTACATTTTGGAGAGAAAAACAATCATATAGCCTTGATTTAAGATATTTTATCTTACTGAGACTTCTGTAGAAGAGCTGGAAATAACGAGGCGGTTTTGTATCACAAAAGCAGTGTCTTTAATGAATAACTCTTCTATCTTGTCTCATCTGGTGCAGAGCTTGGCAGAAGGCAAAGAGAAAGAATTCTGCCCAGCTCACTGGTTAAATACAGGCACACATCAAAGACATGCAAAACACAAGTTGAAATCCCCCGTTATCTAAATCCCCCATTAGTCCTGTTAACTCCTCCCTTCGTCTTGGGAGGTGATGGGAAAACCTCTCCTCGCCTTAGGGGGTGAAGGTGTCAAGTCTGTTGCCGCCGCGTCCTGTGACGTCGTTGGTCTTCACACGGCGGTGAGATTCCTTTGTCCCTTTCAGAGGTGTGAAGTTCCTTTGTATATTCTGTCCCAAACATTTCCACATGCTCTAACAAATGTAGGTATGGAATATATGAGTAATATATACCACAGGCCCCCCAAACAACTATGAAAGGACACAGAAAGATTCACAGTCTAGGGTAATTACTAAGACATACTACGTGTTACAGCTGTTGCCACAGAAGAACTTTAAAGCAGCCATGCTCCTAAGAGAGTTCAGTGAAAAAATAACAGCATAGTATAATCATAAGTCAGTCCTAAACTGTTGCGGCACAATTAGCGAAAAAAATTGCAGAGTGGTGTAATCAGTCCCTGTGCAGTCTGGGTTTCAATCTTCTCCCAAAGCTGCTGTAGGTTGGCTTAGGCGTCCTGCTGGGACCTTCTTGTGAGGAATCTGCAGTGTGGGAAGGAGAGAGATTATTTGTTCCCTGCCTGGGGGCTGAGACTTTTTCCTTGGGGGGTCTACCTCGCCGAGGTGCTCGAGCCAGCTGTGCAGGTTCGTCTCTCAACAAGAAGGCAGGTTTGAGTCTGTCAATGCTGACCGTTTCATTTCTATCCCCATAATCAAGCACAAAGTGTTTGTCACCATTTTCCAGCACTCTGAACGGGCCATCGTATACTGGGCGTAACGTTGGATTAAGGGCTTCATGCTTAACAAAAACAAACTCGGCGTTTTTTAAAGTTTGAGGAACAAAAACTCGTGGAAAGGAGTGATGAACTGGACCGTGGAGAGAGTCCTGTCTGTTACTGCCTAAAAACCTTGGGACTGGGAGATGCCCTGGTTCCGGGTTTTCTGGTAAAAATTCACCTGGTAGTCTGATAGGCTGAGCAAAGACTAATTCTGCAGGGGAAGCGTCTAAATCCTCTTTAGGTGCCGCACGCAACCCCAATAAAACCCAGGGAAGTTTATTTACCCAATTTGTGTCCGTTAATGAGGCTCTGAGGGCGGCCTTTAAGGACCTGTAAAAACGCTCGCATAACCCATTAGCCTGAGGGTGATAAGCGGTGGTACGGTGAATTGTTGCCCCTAAACTGTTGGACATGGCTGACCAGAGCTCTGAGACAAATTGAGGCCCCCTATCTGACGTGATGGCTGATGGGACGCCGAAACATGCCACCCAGTTTGTTAGAAAAACGCGAGCGACTTCCTCCGCTGTAGTTGCCGCTAGAGGGACTGCCTCTGGCCAGCGCGTGGTGCGGTCTATCATTGTTAGCAGGTGTGTGAAACCCTGGGAGGAAGGCAGTGGCCCCACGAGGTCGACATGAATGTGGTCGAACCTTCTAGCAGGGATGGGAAAAGGCTCCAGAGGGGCTTTTGTGTGTTTGTGTACTTTGGCGCGCTGACAAGGAATGCAAGTTTTTGCCCATTCTTTTACGTTTTTGCGCAGGCCTGGCCACACAAACTTTTCGGCAACCATTTTGACCGAGGCGCGCACACCTGGATGCGCGAGGGAGTGAATTGCGTCGAAAATACGGCGGCGCCAAGCAGCCGGTACTAACGGGCAAGGTTGGCCGGTTGAAACATCGCATATTAGGGGGGGCACGCCGTCGCGCAACCCTTTTTTCTCCAGCCTTAACCCTGTTGGTCCAGACAGGAGCGCACGCACGTCCGCATCACTATCTTGTTCTTCCGCCATGGCTGCATAATCTATCCCTTCATGGATAGGTGCTGCATATGTGTTTGCGTTAGAGAAAAGCTCAGCTGCTGAAGCAGTGTAATCTGTCTCCTCACGCTCTGGCGGTGCCACAGCGCGAGAGAGACAGTCCGCTACTACGTTAAGTTTGCCCGCAACATGTCGAATGTCTGTGGTGAACTCTGAAATCGCAGCTAGCTGTCTTTGTTGTCTGCCCGACCAAGGTTCTGAAATTTTAGCCATAAGGAAAGTGAGCGGTTTATGGTCCACAAAAGCCGTGAAACTCCGCCCTTCTAACCAAAACTGGAAGTGGCGGATGGACAAATGGAGCGCCAGCAGCTCCCTGTCAAAAGTGCTGTATTTGCGTTCCGTCGGGTTTAGCGATTTGCTAAAGAATGCTAAAGGTTGCCAGACCCCCTTGACAAGTTGTTCTACAACTGCCCCTATGGCCAAGTCTGAAGCATCTGTGGTTAGAGCAATGTGGGCCGAGGGATCTGGATGGACTAACATTGTGGCGTTAGCTAGGGCGTTTTTAACTTCCGCAAAAGCGCGTTCGCGTTCTGGGGTCCATTCGACCGCGTTGGAAGCTTTCTTTTTTTTGAGCGCGTCATACAGGGGCTGCATGAGCTGAGCTGCATGAGGGAGGAAACGGTTGTAAAAATTAACCATCCCCAAAAATTCCTGTAGCGATTTGACCGTTTGGGGCCGTGGAAAACCTTCTATCGCATGAATTTTGTCTGGAAGCGGAACTGCCCCTTTCGGGGAGACTCTGTCCCAAAAAATCAATTTGCGATACGCCGAATTTGCATTTGGCTGGATTAATTATTAATCAGTGTTCTTCTAGCCTCTGAAAAACGGTAGTGAGATGCTGCTCGTGCTCTTCCTCAGATGAGCTGGCTACCAGCATGTCATCGAGGTAGACGAAAACAAAGGGGAGGTCGCGTAAGACTGCGTCCATCATACATTGAAAAGTCTGAGCAGCACCTTTGAGGCCGAAAGGCATTCGCAGGAATTCAAAAAGGCCGAAAGGGGTTATAACCGCTGTTTTAGGAATGTCTTCAGCTCGGACTGGGACTTGGTGATAACCGCGGACTAAGTCTATTTTTGAAAAAATGCGCGCACCCGCTAAATGTAGTGAAAAGTCCTGTATGTGAGGGATGGGGTAGCGGTCATGCGCTGTAGCGTTGTTTAATCTGCGGTAATCTCCACACGGTCTCCAAGAACAGTCGGATTTCGGAACCATGTGAAGCGGCGAAGCCCAAGGGCTCTTCGAGTGTCTAACAATGCCCAATTTTTCGAGAGCTGCAAACTCGTCCCTTGCTATGTTGAGCTTGGCCGCGTCTAAACGGCGAGCTTTGGCAAAAACGGGAGGTCCCGTTGTTGGAATGAAGTGTTTAACCCCGTGTTTGGCTACAGTGGCTGAAAATTTGGGGGTTGTGAGTGCTGGGAATTGGGTGAGGAGTTGCTCAAACTTACCTCCTGCCGTGGTGACGTTGGCCTGCACAGGTGGTGGAGAGACTCGAGCTGAGCATGGAATAGAAGCAAAAGATAGTGCATTAACCAGGCGCCTATTTGCTAGATCAACTAATAACCCATGTGCACATAGAAAATCAGCGCCTAACAAGTTAAAACTCACCGCCGCTACAACAAATGTCCATCTGTAGCTGCGGCCGTGAATGAGGAGGTGCAGGCTCTTTTCACCGAACGTGTCGATGTCAGAACCGTTGGCTGCCACTGCTCCGTTGCCCCGGGTGCCCATGGCTCGATCTGCGTGGGAGGTCATGATGAAACTCAGCTGAGCTCCCGTGTCGATGAGGAACTGCTTGCCTGTGTGTCCATCCGTCACGTATAACGGCTTGTTTTTCTCGCCGAGAACCGCTGCCATTAATGGCCCTCGGCTTTGGCGTTTTCCCGACATCGTGAACTTGCAGGGGGGAACGCATTTGTGGGCTTTCTCGGCGAAGTGGTGGTGATAATAACAGACGTCGATCTGTTTGTTACGCTTGGGTCGCGCCGCTGTCACTGTGGGCTGGGTCTGCTCCGTGGGTTGTGGCTCTCCATGGCTCGGGGCGACAGTTTTGAGGTCCGCGGATGCCGCTGTAGGTGTCCGCTCCTTGCAGGCGTTGACGAGCCGATAAGCCTCGCTGGCCAGTGTGCGGAAGTCTTGGTGGGTGTCGCACTTCATATTGGCGAGTGTCCCTCTCATGTGTGGTGGAAGCGTGCTGAGGAAAATAAACTGGAAAAGGAAATTGTCGTTGTCCTCCTCCTTAAGCTGCAGCAAATCCTCCATGAGGGCCTTCGGATTGCCCCCTTTGTGGCCGTAGACCGCCAGGATCCTCTCGGCTCTTTCCTCCGCTGGTGGGACATAGTTCGCCACGATGGTCGCCTTGAGCGTCTCATACTTGTCCCGGGCCGGTGGTCGCCGGATCAAGCTCCGCACACACCTCGAAGTGGCGGAGTCGAGCTTGGAGACGATATGGTAGAATTTTGTATCGTCTGCTGTGATGCCCGCCAGTATGAACTGGGCTTCAGCCTGTAGAAACCAAGAGGTGGGGTCTTCTTGCCAGAACTCTGGCAGCTGGACAGCGACGGCGTTCGTGTACACCATCACTGTTGTGCCCGCCGGGTGAGAGTGCCTTGCCTCGGCTCTCACGGCGGTGCTGGAGCTCGGTTGAGCTCTCTCGGTACCCTCTGCCGGGGGGAACAGCTGTCTGCTTGTTCCCTCGTCTGCGTTGTCGCTGGCGTAAGTCAGATTCGCCACGGATGAGTCGCTTGAAGAACGCGTCATGTCCATACTCGCGTCAAGGTCACCAGTGTAGAAGAGCTGGAAATAACGAGGCGGTTTTGTATCACAAAAGCAGTGTCTTTAATGAATAACTCTTCTATCTTGTCTCATCTGGTGCAGAGCTTGGCAGAAGGCAAAGAGAAAGAATTCTGCCCAGCTCGCTGGTTAAATACAGGCACACATCAAAGACATGCAAAACACAAGCTGAAATCCCCCGTTATCTAAATCCCCCATTAGTCCTGTTAACTCCTCCCTTCGTCTTGGGAGGTGATGGGAAAACCTCTCCTCGCCTTAGGGGGTGAAGGTGTCAAGTCTGTTGCCGCCGCGTCCTGTGACGTCGTTGGTCTTCACGTGAGATTCCTTTGTCCCTTTCAGAGGTGTGAAATTCCTTTGTATATTCTGTCCCAAACATTTCCACATGCTCTAACAAATGTAGGTATGGAATATATGAGTAATATATACCACAACTTCCAGTTTTACAGCGTGACAGATGCTGCCTTCAGCATAAAATTACATCAGTGAAGTATTCCTGATTCAAACAAGCACAACAGCAACAATTAAAAACCTGCAGAAGTGGCTGGAAAGCTGAAAATAGTAGTGATGGGTCCGGCAACACCGATGCGTCGGTGCATGCGTCGAGCTCATAGAGCCTGTGTCGGTGCGTATCGCTTTAAGAAAGTCACGTGACCGATACAGGTACTGTATCGGTCACGTGACGCTAGCGCGTCGAAACACTGACGGGCCAGCGTTTATAAGGAAGCGCATCTGTCAACGGGATGCATTTGCCCAAAGACTGCCGTATGTGTTGCGGACGGTCCTTGTGCAAATTTATCACAAATTATGGAGCACGAGCAGCCTCAAGGAAAAAGGTTTCCACCGTGTGGGACCATTTTGATCTGATATCGGAAAATAAGGTATTTAAAAATAGTATTTTTAAAATACTATTTTCTTTGTTTTAATTTCCTTGTTTCATCCTGTTCCTCTCAGAGTTTCCACTTGAGCTATCTGAATTCAAATTCATTTGAAAGTGACTCTTAATTTACTCTAAATATTTTCTGCAGGCTAAATGTCGCAGTTGTTCAACAGAGCTGTTGTATTTAAACAAAAGCGCCTCCTCAATGCTGAGGCATTATAGGGCCAGGCATGAAAATGAAGTCCCGGATACACCCAGGATAGACTCAGGTATACAGCCATTCTACAACTTGCTCACAGTTTCTTTATTGATAATTAATTCCTATTAATTTATTCTTTACTTCATTTTGAACCATCAAGCTTCCAGGAAACAGATGCTGGATGAGGCTCTGCTCAATTTCATCGTGAAGGACTGCCAGCCCCTCAGCATTGTGGAGAGTGAAGGGTTCAGGGAACTGATTCAGGCCCTTCAGTCCTCATGTTTTGCCAACCAGAAAGGTTTGTGGAAATTATCTAAAGTAGTAGTTGATATATCCAATTTATTTAATCTTTAATTTAAATATATGGATTTGCTTTTGGTTTGACTTGGTGTAATTTTCGGATCCATCAAACAAATGGTGGCCAAAAAGTACGAGGAGGAACGGGAACGAGTGAAAAAGGAAGTACAGCAAGCTGTGGCAGTGAGTACAACAGCTGACATGTGGACATCTGTGAACATGGAGGCTTACTTGGCTCTTACCTGTCACTACATTAATGAGAATTTGCAGTTGTGTACATCTGTGTTGGGAGTGCAATACTTTCCACAAAGTCACACTGACAATTTGGCCCAAGTCAAAAGGGGCATGATGGAGGACTGGGCCATAACCAATACAGTAAAGTGTTTTGTGACCGACGCAGCACCAAACATGATTGCATCCACTAGACGGCTCCAAATTCGGCACTCAATTTGCATTGCACATAGTCTCAATTTAGACGGGACCGTCTTCACAACAGCTGTCTGCACCCACTTCAGCCATGTTATTCAGCATTATTTTTTTGTTGTTGTTTGGAAATCATGTACTAAAATGCCATTTTGTTGTTTTTTAGCTAACCTTTGGCAACATCTCAACATCGAAGTGGGCAGGCAGACCAAAAGTGCCACAGCTGATGCCATCCAGGATGTGCAGAGATACCTGGCAGAGGGCAATATTGCCAGGTCCCAGGATCCTATGAGATACTGGGACAACCAAAAGACAATCTATCCAAACCTCTTTCAGCTTGCCTTACAATTTCTCTGCACTCCAGCCTCATCTGTGCCGTGTGAGCGGGTGTTTTCTACAGCTGGAGAAGTTGTATCAAAAAAGCATAACAGACTGAATTTCAAAACGTTGGAAAAGCTTTTTTGTTTTTAATAAAAATTTGTAAAAAAAAAAAAAATAAAAAAAAAATAAAAAATCCCAGTCCACAAGCATCCTCATTCACAACACATTCACTTAGATTTTCACGTTATGATACATGTTCATTATTTATTGACTGTATCTAAAAATATCAACGATATTTGAAATTAAAATGAAGATATGAAATAATACAATATAAAATACAATGACTTAAATTATATACTGCTCAAAAAAATAAAGGGAACACTAAACATCCTGGGTCTGCCCCGGGGTCAAGTTTTTCTTCCAGCTGGTCTGGGAATGCCTTGGTATCCCCTCTGAAGAGCTGGAGCAGGTGGCTGGGGAGAGGGAAGTCTGGGCTTCTCTGCTTGAACTGCTGCCTCCGCGACCCGGACCTCCGGAAAAGCGGTAGAAGATGGATGGACTAAACATCCTAGATTTGAATGAAATATTCTTATTAAATACTTTGTTCTTTACATAGTTGAATGTGCTGACAACAAAATCACACAACAGCAGGTGAAATTGATTGTCAGTGTTGCTTCCTAAGTGGACACTTTGAGGGACAGTGTTCCCTTTATTTTTTTGGAGCAGTACATTATTGTATATACTAGGTCATCAAATCAGTGTTAGTTGAGTCTGTCAACTAGGTTGCCTGTAGGGATTTTTTAGGTCCAGCAGGTGTCAGTATTCAGTGACACAGTATCAACACAGTATCAATACAGTTTTGCAATGTGTCGCAACGCATGACGCCTCATGGACCCATCACTAGAAAATAGCATGTCTTACCTGTTTTAAAAGCACTTTCCTCTGGTCTACTTTGAAGAAAAATCCTTCATAATGTCCTTCAAGTCCAGCTCACGAATATGATCATACTCTATGGATGCATGCTTAATCCAGTCTACTTTTTACCAAGTTTGGAGTCCACTGTCCCACATACAGCTGTCTGATGTAAGCAATCATGGTTTTTCTTCTCCCTTTGCCCTTCTCTTCCAGGTGAGTGCTTTAATGGCCCACCTGTCATGTGTCATTAGCAGCCTTCTCCACTCGATGCTCCAGCTTAGAAAAATCCTTTACACTTTTTTTTTTTTTTAGCAATTCATTTTTCCTAAGCTCTTTTTCTTTCAATAATTTTATGAGTGCCACTTTCAAACTTTTTTCTGGACATTTTTACTGAGCAAATTACTTCTTACTGTCACTGGTGCTTGCAAAGTCACATGTCAAAACAATTGCTCTTATAGGCCTATTGTTACTGGTACCCATGTGAGGCACTTGTAAATTAGACCAATCAGCAGGCACACACGAATATCAAGTGATGGACATAGAATTTGACCAGTTAACAACAATGTGATCTTTTTGTCAGAATCTTGAAACTTTAGAGTGATTGTATGTTGGTTTGTTACCTCAAATAAGATTCATGACACAAGTATATTCCTCATATGAGCTCTTTACTTGCAAGGAGTGCCATACTTTTAACAGAAAATGCAGCACTGCCATAAAAAACAATCAGGAAGTATTTATACATAGTCAGTCACACAAACATCTACTGGATACAATTCACAGCCATAATATGAGTATACGAAACACTGGCCTGGACTGAAAACATGGCCTTGCAGGTGTGCCCCAGACTCCAAGTTAATCATAGTCACAGCATTTCATAGGAAAACAAGATTAATTCTCCCTCACTCCCAGACCCCTTATCATATACATAGTCTGGTCTGGTGAGACACTTTGACTCCTAAGCACATCTTAATGAAGGACACTCAATGGGTCCACTTATTACAGAGAAACAATATAGTATGCTATAAACTCATAGAAGATGCATGCAGTATACATTTTAATCATATAAGATGGTTATGCAATGATAATGATAATGATGTTAGTAATTATAAAATGATAAATGATTGAACATGCATGATAAACAATTTTCTGATATTTCCCTCCTGTTTTATCATGTTTTATCACAGTTTTCATTTAGGGATGCTTTTATTCATCAGAAACATGTAACTTCTCTCGATTTTCTACATGCCCATCATTTGCATCATATTCCAATTATACAGGAGATTATTCACAATCTTCACAGTCATCATCAGTTTTTGAAAGAGCTGCATATTGTCCTTTACACTCAAGTTTCAACATAGCAGTTTGCAACAGAAAAGTATGATGAGCAATGGCCCGTGTAATCATAGATCTCATACAGGGAATAACACACATGAAGAGCACACTGAATAAGACCAATATCACAATCAATAGGGTCAACCACTTCAAAAGAATTTGCCACCAAGTTCCACTTTGAAACCAATCCCAGGGGCTCTGTTGGGAAAAATTGTATATACTGTATGCATATAAACAGTTATCATTTTATTAATGATTCATGAAATGAAGATTGATATTCTTATATGTATGATGCTTTTTCTTATTAGTCATAAATACAACTTGTGCTTCTTATAATCACTGTTAGTGACTAAGCTGCATCACCCTTCTGTTTATTCGTCTGATGTGTGATAAAAGAGTGTTGACATATATGCTGTATCAAGACTTGTCCCCTGTACACCCTGTGCATCTTATTTTATCTGCAAAAGACTGTTGTATGTTATCATTTAACCATTTCATCTGTTAACTATGAGTTGTTTCCCCCTCTCTGCCTTTACTGAGTGGAGAAGCAGATGTTCCCCCCCGCGATAAGAGTGTTCATGCGATTTATCTCCTACACACACTTGAAGACATACAGAGCGTACTTTTGCTTATGTGGTAATTCTGTTTGTTCTGCTTTTGCTGAGTGTATATAAAGAAAGCAACTGCGGATTGTCCGGCAGTATTCAACTCGCCCTGTATGTGGGTTGATTACTCCTTGCAAGTAAAAACTTCAAAGGCTCTGCGTGTCTTAAGTCTGATCTTTGATTCAGTCTAATACCTTTTTGTACTCTGTATTTGTGAGATTATATTTCAGACTTCTGACATAGCTGGTGCCTGAAACCCGGGACAGCTGAGATCCAGGTGGAGCGGGAAGGGATGTGTGTCCTGCAGGTTGAAAATTGGAAACCCGACTTGAGGGAACGCTGCCAGAGACTCTCCTTCTCCCGGCTCTAATCTGGTGACGGCTGTCCTTACTGATAGAGCCTAAAAAGTAAGTTACAAATTTTTCCCTTTTCAGATTGACTGTAGTAGACGTATATGAAGAATAACCGAGCCTCACAATTCACAATTTCCCATTTTTAAAGAACCACGGGTCAGCTGACGAGCGAGTAATGGTAGTACAAGCGGCGTCCTGTACTTTTCCTTGTGGTTAAAAACCGCTGCAGGAATGCAGTGGTCTTAGGAAGTAACGTGACGGCGATTCACGGTTACTGACCTGTCAGGTTTTAAAATAAAGAGGGGTGCAGGAGACAGTGTGACGGCGATTCACAACTGTTTGGTGGTCAGGTTTTAAAATAAGTAGGGTGAAGGAATTCACCCCAAATTGGGCAGTAATAGTGTTAAACAGTCGGCGTACTGTTCAACGTTCCTGACTACGGAACACACCCCAAAAATTGGCCAGTAATACGGTTACGGTGGGCGTACTGTTAACGTCCCTGACCATCTAAAAATGGGGAATTGTGTTAGAAGACCAGATAGGCAGACGAATAAACAGAAGAAAAAACAGGACATAGCGCGCGCAGCTGTAAAAATTACAATAACAGACAAAATGAAAAGGGAAAAATAAAGGATCCAGAAAAATACTTAAATAAATGGAAAAAAGGATTTCTCATTCAAGCCCACGTTGAACGTGGATGAATGCCAGGCATTGTTAACAACCATTGAAAAGACGTCTAATAAACCTGTTAAAACAGGCAAACCCAGTGCGGAGCTCCAATGTGCCATCTTGTGGTCACAAGCGGCAGAGGCTTCCCAACGGAGAGCTGATGAAGCCAGAAAACTCCACTATTGGAAAATCCACCCCCAAACCCCAAACCGGGACCTAAGGCAGGCCCGTATTCCACTCTTTCACAAGAAGCCCAAGAGGTTGGGAAAAGGAGGAAGCAAATAAAATCATAATAATTAGACCATAACATTTAAAGACGGACGGATTAAATGGCAGCAAAACTGGATAACGTTAAAATGGACAATGAGAACGTTGTTTTATCTATTATCTATTTTTTTTGTGTGTGTGTGTGTGTGTGTGTGTGTGTGTGGTTGATCTGTGAAGAAAGTGGTCTAAATATGGGTATTTTACAAGGTTTTGGGTTTTTATTTTTTCAATTTAACTCTGTGGGGTCTTGATTAATGTTGCGTACGTGATAAACTGTTTACATATTTTAAAAAAAAAAGGAAAAAAAAGCAATTTTGACGCATTACTGACCTTTGTCCTTGACTGAAATATGACAGTGCACTTTATAGGGAAAAAAGGACTGACGTGTGACAATGTGACTACAGGCCATACTATGATCATATTGTAACGTCGGGGCCATTTTAAGGGAGCCAGGGATTTCCCAGCATGCTTTGCCAGTTTGAAACGTTACTGTGTGTGTTAAATGTGTTACTTCTGAGTTATACTGCTGTGTCATTATAACTGCATTATAATGGCCCAGCAGTGTTTAGCAGGATTAGGGCAAGATGTATCATGTGTGTGTAACCATGATTGAAACGGAGGTCTGGGGGAATGACCTCCACTGCTCTGTGTACTAAGTGGAGGTTGGGGGTCGGGGTGTGTGAAAAATAAATCTGGTTGATCAGAGCCATCTGCTCCATTGTTTTTGTGTGAACCCTTGCAAACGTCACACTGGTGTCAGGAGTGGGATATGGAGCGAGATGAGGATACAGGCGGAAGTACAGCGGCCGGAGCGATTCATCGCTCAGCCGGGAACGGAGTATAGAGCAGAGACGCTGGCCCCTGGAGAGCTTCGCTGCAATGGACGGAGCAGAGCAAACCAGCCCCGTTTCCCGCCCTTTTCAGGGCAGGACGGGCTGGCGATTCCAGAGCAATTAGGAGCGGCAATCTACCGGGAGATGACCGTCCCATCCATCCAGCAGCGGGCCAAGATTCCCCGCTACAACGGCGAGAACCTGTTGGATGACCGCCTGGCCCAGGTCGAGTTGGCTGCCGCGCTGATCATCAGAGGAAACCACCGTGCTGAGAGCGAGTGGAGGAGGAGCTACGGCAGATCACAGCAGCGCGTGCACGAAGGAAACAGCCGTGGCGACGCGAGGAAGGACGGCTTCCGCTGCACAGTGCCAGGGTACATGGCATGGTACCGCCCCGCACACAGCGCACGACAAACTGGCCCCTCGCCGACGCTAAATTAGAGCGAGGTGGCATGGACGGGGAAAAAGCCGCCTCCTGCAGATGCTTCCCCCGGCAGATGACGTCACAGAGGCGCAGGAGCGACGCAGCGGAGCGAGCAGGACGAAGATGCGGCCACTTTCCAGGCGCGGCAAGGGCTGGACGCATGGACGTGGGCCAGCGGCCGCCTGGGACAACTGGCAGCGGTGGGAGTCGGCCGGAGCGGGCCTGGGACTCCCGCTGCCAGGGAAGGGACTGTGCGTGGTCCTACAGAGGCTGTCAGATGTGTCCATCCGCCCGCTGATGGCCAAACCGGAACCCTACCCCAACCAGATGCTCTGACCGAGACTCAGATGGCCCGTACATGCCGCCCTGGCACCGGGCTGACTCGTGTTGGATTTCTGAAAGTGGACTTTGAATTTTCTGGGGACAGAAACCAGTCCAGGGGGGGGGGGCAGTGTAACGTCGGGGCCATTTTAAGGGAGCCAGGGATTTCCCAGCATGCTTTGCCAGTTTGAAACGTTACTGTGTGTGTTAAATGTGTTACTTCTGAGTTATACTGCTGTGTCATTATAACTGCATTATAATGGCCCAGCAGTGTTTAGCAGGATTAGGGCAAGATGTATCATGTGTGTGTAACCATGATTGAAACGGAGGTCTGGGGGAATGACCTCCACTGCTCTGTGTACTAAGTGGAGGTTGGGGGTCGGGGTGTGTGAAAAATAAATCTGGTTGATCAGAGCCATCTGCTCCATTGTTTTTGTGTGAACCCTTGCAAACGTCACAATATTATGATGTCATTTAATAATGCCTAATCACTGAAGATTTTATGTTTACCCTATATCACATGATTTAGAGCACAGAGGATCAAAACAGATTGATAATTAATGTGTCTGTGCATATGATCTGCCAGAGGCTGTGGATTATCAGACAAAGGTCTTGGAGAAAGAATCACTTTTTGAAGCCAAGTATGACTTTGTATGACATTGTAGATAACATAAGGTGTACTGATTCAAATGACTTTGACTTTACAAATGTAATGTTTATATGATTTTATACTGATATTACTCACCACATAATGGTGCGGTAACAATATATTTCAGAAATGTGACAGCAATGAGGGATGTGCTTCTCCTGATTCAGCGGTGGCCAAGCTGGGACAGGGTGAACTACATTGCACTCCATAATTTACCAAGGAATGTATGAAATAGGGACATTCCTTGTAAAACATTAAATCGAATTCTAAATTAGGCAAAACGTCCGCCTTTCCTTTGACTGAAAGAATGTGACACAATGTTTCAAATTCAACCCATCTGTGTTCAATTGGACAAACTGATCTTATTTGTGTGTGTGTGTGTGTATATATATATTTTATAGTAATATGTACATATGTATATTAGCTGCTCTTGCTTGCTTGTTTTTTTTCTTGCCTTCTGATTGTTGCTCTGAGTGTTGCTATCCCTGTGCTGTTGCAATCCTGGAATTTCCCCGTTGTGGGACTAATAAAGGCTTATCTTATCTTATCTTATCTTATCTTATCTTATTTATCAATGCTGAAGCATATCAAAAATGCACAGATAGTTATTTTGTTTTTCTTAAATGAAATTTGTAAACTATTTCAAGAGATGTCACAAAAAGAAGCTATAATTATTGAGATATTAAGCCTCCATGTATCAAAACAGAGGGTATCAAAGAAATTAATTAGCAAATTAATTAGCAAATAATTAGCAATCCCCAGAAAAATAGATAATGCATAAAAATTATCAATAAATGCAATTTTATTTATATAAGTGCTTTTCATTTCATTTTATGTAGTGCCCAGGATAAACATATGGCTGCAGTTATAACTCAAATACAGGCTGGGCAATACAGACCACCTTTTTATTATTTATGGGATAATACAAATAATAAGATCATGCCCTCTATTATCCTACACATTTCCCATGTTGTGGAGGAGGGGGCGAACAGCAACTCTCTCCCTCTCTCTACTTAGCAAAGGAAGAAGCGAGCGATAGGCTTGCTCTGTAAAAATAGAAGTGTGCTTATGCTGTAACGGTGTTGTCTGGGGTTAACTTATCTGTATTCTGTACAGATAGTAAATATGCTTATAGCACATGCCACCTGCATAACGCTACTCACTGTGCTGCTATTGGTCTTTTAGGAACCGTCAGTCTTATTAATAATGTTGATGTTTTAAAAGACTGTCAAAATAATATGGACCTTCCTCCTGTTTCATGTGTAAATAATTAGATATACATTTGGCTTGTCTGATGAAAATTTGCTCTGCCACCCACATTATACAGATGAGCTGTCCTGGTGGCACATGGCCAACCATGTGCCAACAGGAGGAAATCAATGATGAGGATGTTGGGAAAAACTGTCCTAATATTTTGAAAGAAGTAACAAAAACATGCCAAAAGTGCATCATTTGTTTATAAAATAATGCTCAAGGAGCAATGGAAAGCTACAATATTGCTTGGTGTTGATTGACACCTCCACAAAGTGGACAGGAATTCATCACACATCCCCAGCAAATGCCGCATCTGTGTGTGTGAAACTCTATTGAATGACGCTCTTTCCGTTTTTGGGGTTCCAGAACTGATTTATGCAGATAATGGAACTCATTTTACAGCACAAACAGTTCAAGACTTAATCCAAGCTGTAAGAAGTAAGATCAAATTTCATAGTATCGGTACAATCAAACAAATGCTGGCAAAAACCACACATGGAAAGGGTGTTACTTGGCCAGAAGCTCTGAAATTAGTCAGACTAACCATTAACTCTATACTAGACCCAAAGACAGGATTATCACCTTTTGAATGTGTTTTTTCGCCATCCTTATGTATTACCTGACCTCTCACCACTAACCACACCTAACAAATACACAGATCTTGGTGAACATCTCAGGGAATGTTTTGATTCTGTCAGAAGCTCTGCTCCACAGAAAGAAACGGATCAACCTGGAGACTATGTCTTCATAAAGAACATAAAGAACCACCACCGACAACACTAGACACTCCCACTCCCACTGCAGTACGTATTGCTGAATGACCATCTCGGATTCACCTTTCACACGCTAAAAGACTACGGGTGCCTGTCAGTGAACTAACTAACTTGTTTCCCTGAGTAAGTCCAGTACAAAGGGGGCATGTCCTTTTAAGGACAAGGCCGTCTCAACCCTGGTGAAGAAAGAGGCCCGGAGGGGTGCTCTCTCAGGTGGAAGCATGGCACCAAAACTATTGATGACTCTGTGTTCAGCACTTCTCCTGGCAGTGGGGTGGTAATCTCTTTCTGATTCAAGGACAAGGAACCCACGAAGCACGGACAATGAACAATACGCATAACCTATGGTACCAGACAATGGTGGTTTCGGTGAGAGGACTGGGAATCGATACTTCTTGCTATGTGTGTTCATTGCTACCCCATTTACACAAGACTGCAATACCCATGATTGACTACAATACCCATGATCCCTGTTCCACTGAGTGAAGAGAAAACGCCAGGAGCGACAATAGCGATGAACTCTCGTCTCAGTCTGTTTAATACAAGCAATAATGTTGGACATTGGTTGGTGGGGAATTTGTCAGAAAGGTATCTTAATAGATTGAATGTCACTATTACTGATTACACTGGGTCTAAGATTAGAATATTTAATATTATTGGGATTGGAACTTCTTTGCTTGCAGTTAAGAAGCATTTAATGAAAGTAAATCCTACACTGTTTACTTCACCAATCTGCTTTCACAAAAATTGTAGTAAAAACAGTTTCAACCTGGGTATTTCACAAAGATGCAATGATACTAAGGAAGTGACCTGTGAAGTGTCATATTATGATTCTGTCTGTAGAAATGTATTTCACTTTCCCTATATTGCTGCTGGAAAATTCACCTTAAAGAGAAAAAATTGTACTTTTAACTGTAGCAATAATCCTACTGTTTTTTGGCCAAATGATGCTGGGTATGGATTCTTGGAAAACCAATGGGTACTCTTTTTCCAATGTATGGCAATGCTCTAGCTATACGCCACATGAATGCTTAATGATGTCAATGTAGGAAATCTTTTGAAGTTACATTATACTGATAACTGCATATGATTAAAAAGATTAATAAAATAATAAACAGGAGGAAAATGTTGGGAAAAATTGTATATACTGTATGCATATAAACAGTTATCATTTTATTAATGATTCATGAAATGAAGATTGATATTCTTATATGTATGATGCTTTTTCTTATTAGTCATAAATACAACTTGTGCTTCTTATAATCACTGTTAGTGACTAAGCTGCATCACCCTTCTGTTTATTCGTCTGATGTGTGATAAAAGAGTGTTGACATATATGCTGTATCAAGACTTGTCCCCTGTACACCCTGTGCATCTTATTTTATCTGCAAAAGACTGTTGTATGTTATCATTTAAACATTTCATCTGTTAACTATGAGTTGTTTCCCCCTCTCTGCCTTTACTGAGTGGAGAAGCAGATGTTCCCCCCCGCGATAAGAGTGTTCATGCAATTTATCTCCTACACACACTTGAAGACATACAGAGCGTACTTTTGCTTATGTGGTAATTCTGTTTGTTCTGCTTTTGCTGAGTGTATATAAAGAAAGCAACTGCGGATTGTCCGGCAGTATTCAACTCGCCCTGTATGTGGGTTGATTACTCCTTGCAAGTAAAAACTTCAAAGGCTCTGCGTGTCTTAAGTCTGATCTTTGATTCAGTCTAATACCTTTTTGTACTCTGTATTTGTGAGGTTATATTTCAGACTTCTGACAGGCTCCAACCCTTATCTTCATCTAAAGTGTGTTGTAAGTGTAAAATGTCATTTAAATGGCTAATAATGTGAGAGAGATTCTGATTAAAATCTGGGATGTATGCAGCACTCCTGGCCAATAACATGACTCACTCCTCCTTGTGCAGCTAATGTTGAATCTAAAGCCATCCTGTTTTGCAATGTCATCATCCTTGAGAATTTCTGCTCCTCAGTTAAAGCTGTGAAACCTTGTTCCATTAATACAGTTAGATTTTCCACTGTCCATGCTAACGCATTTATGTGATATGTAGCCAGGTAACTGCCATACACTGGAAAAAGAGTACTCATTACAATTTTGAAATCACTAATCCTCTGTTTCCCAGACAGCCTACCTATTAGTTGTTGCATATCTGGGGTTGTACTTCTCCATGCCCTGGTGTGAATTTCAGTTTGATCAGGATGATAATAATGGGAGTATGATGTCTTCATTTTATGTGTGAGATTTGAACTTATGCTAATGTGTGGGATCAAAATAGCCATGTAGCATCTGCCACACCACCCCGGAGGAAGTAATGAGTAAACATTAGACCCTAAACATCCATACCCATCATTTGGCCAAAAAACAGTAGGATTATTGCTACAGTTAAAAGTATAATTTTTGCTCTTTAAGGTAAAATTTCCAGTAGCAATATAGGGAAAGTGAAATGCATTTCTACAAACAGAATCATGGTATCTTACTCCACAGGTTGCCGTCTTCACATCATTACACCTTGGTGAAAAACCTAGACTGAAATTATTTTCATTACAAGCTTTATTAAAACAGATTGGTGAAGTAAACAGTGTAGGATTTACCTTCATCAAGGACTTTTTAACAGCAAGCAAAGACTTCCCAATTCCAGTAGTGTTGAATATTCTTAACTTAGACCCAGTGTAATCAGTAACAGTGACATTCAATTTATTAAAATACCCTTCAGACAAATTTCTTACCAACCAATGTCTAACACCATTACTTGAATTTAGCAGATTGAGACGTGAGGTCATCGTTATTGTCACTCCAGCTGTCTCCTCTTCGCTCAGCAGCACATCATGGGGATTGCAGTCTTGTGTGAATGGGGTAGCAACGAACACACATAGCAGGAAGTGTTGATTCCCAGTCCTCTCACCGAAACCACCATTGTTTGGTACCACAGGTTGTGCGTATAGTCCACGTATTGTCCATTGTCCATTGTCCATGTCTTGCGGTCCATATTTTGCGGGCTCCTCGTCCTGGAATCAGAAATGGTCCCCCACCCCACAGTCATGAAAAGTATGGAACACAGAGTCATCAGTACCTTTGGTGCCATGCCTCCACCTGAGAGAGTACCCATCTGGGCCCCTATCTTCACCAGGTTTGAGACGGCTCTGTCCTTAGAAGGACAAAGCCCCCTTTGTAACTGGACTTACTCAGGGAAACAAGTTAGTTCACTTACAGGCACCCGCAGTCTCTTAACGTGTGAAAGGTGAATCCAAGATGGTCGTTCAGCAATACGTATGGCAGTGGGGGTGGGAGTGTCCAGTGTTGTCGGTGGTGGTTCTTTATGAAGACATAGTCTCCAGGTTGCAATGGGTTATCCGCTTTCTTTCTGTGGAGTAGAGAGAGCTCTTGACAGAATCAATGTGCTCTGAGATGTATTTGTTAGACGTGATTAGTGGTGAGAGGTCAGGCAATACATAAGGATGGTATAGGGTTAATCATTAGTTTGATTGTACCATTTTTCTTTTTACAAAACCTGTACTTTGTGGGTGGTACGCACTATGAAATTTGATCTTACTTCTTACAGCTTGGATTAAGTCTTGAACTGTTTGTGCCGTAAAATGAGTTCCATTATCTGCATAAATCAGTTCTGGAACCCCAACAGCGGGAAAAACGTGATTCATGTGCTGCGTTTGCTGAGGATGTGGGGTGAATTTCTGTCCACCTTGTGAGGGTGTCAATCAACACCAAGCAATATCGTAGCTTCTCATTCCTCCTTGAACATTATTTTATAAACAAATGATGCACTTTTGGCATGTTTTTGTTACTTCTTTCAAAATATTAGGACAGTTTTCCCAACATCCTCATCATTCCCTCCTGTTGGCACATGAATAGTTCATGTGCCACCAGGGCAGCCCATTTGTATAACATGGGTGGCAAAACAATTTTTTCATCAGGCAAGCCACATGTAACAGGAGGGAGGTCCAAATTATTTTAACAGTCTTTTAAAACATCAACATCAACATTATTAATAAACAGACGGTTCTTAAAAAATCAATAGCAGTATAATGAGCAGCGATATCGGCCAAGCGTTTACTGGTTTTCCTGTGGAGGTGACAAACCCCGCAGGTTCAAGGTAGCGGTATGCAGACAGCATGCGTTATAAGCATATTTACTGTCTGTACATATAGTTGCTTTTAGGTTAGTAGCTCATGTCCAATAGTTCAGCCATTGGAGGTGATGCAGGTTGTGGAATTTTACACAATCAGGACCCCAGACAATGTTGTCACAGCATAAGCAGTGGATGTTGACCTGTCGGGCTTTTTTTTAAAGATAAGCAGAAAAATAGAGAATGAGATAAAATAAAAGTCTTGTCCTAATTTAGCAAAGCTAACACACATAAGCATCAATAAGCTCTTTAAGTTCAGTCCTCAATTCTAAATTGGAGGCTGGTGTAACGTTTTTTTTTTCCTCTCTCCTCAAAATGTCATATGCTGTAGCAATTTTTCTTCATTTTCCCTCCTCCTTAGAGACAATGACACTTCATTTATTTAGATGAAATCTATTTAACTTGAAGAATTTCTTTATTTTATTTTTTATTTTTTTTAGAAAAGATAAAATAAGTCATTAGTCTGCATTAGTCTGCATTAATAGAAGAAAACAAAGGTAATCTCAGTTTTTTCTTTCTTTCTTCTTTTCTCAGCACTGTAGCTAGGCTGTCAGTTCTGCAAGTATGGGGGTGCAACTATGGGAGGTGCAAGTATGGGGGTTCCCCCTATAGCTCAAAGTGCAATGAGGTGTTATGAAAATAAAGTTGAATTGAATTCATTTATTAATTCATTTATTAATAATTTTTATGCATTATCTATTTTTCTGAGGGTTACTAATTATTTGCTTATTAGTTTCTTTGATACCCCCTGCTTTGATACATGAAGACGCACATGCAGCAAAGTTACAGGGTATTTGCTTGATAAAAAGTGTGGGTAGCCCAATTCCTTCAAAAATAAGAGTTCAATAATCATAGCCTTTTTTTGTGACTTTTCTTGAACTAATTTACAGATTCCATTTAAGAGAAACAAATAACTATCTGTGCATTTTTGATATGCTTCAGCATTGATGAATAAGATCAGTTTGTCCAGCTGAACACAGATGGGTTGAATTTGAATAAATGAATAAAGATTGTATCACACTCTTTCAGTCAACGGAAAGGTGGACCTTTTGCCTAATTAGAATTTGATTTAAATTTTTACCAGGAATATACAAAATGATTTTTATATATTCCTTGGTAAATTATGGGGTGAATGTAGTTTACCCTGACCCAGCTTGGCCACTGCCAAATCAGGAAAAACACATTCCTCCTTACTGTCACATTTCTGAAATATGATGTTGCTGCACCATTTGTGGTGAGTAATATCAATATAAAATCATATAAACATTACATTTGTAAAGTCGAAGTCATTTGAATCAGTACACCTTATGTTATCTACAATGTCATACAAAGTCATACTTGGCTTCAAAAAATGTTTATCAACAAGGATCCTTTCTCCAAGATCTTTGTCTGATAATCCATAGCCCCTGGCAAATCATATGTGTCACACGTCAGTCCTGCACTGTCATGTTTCAGTCTAAGGAAAAAAGGTCGGTAATGTGTCAAAATTGCTTTTAAAAATATGTAAACCGTTTATCATGTATGCAACATTAATCAAGACCCCACAAAGTTAGATTGAAAAGATAAAAATCCCAAACCTTGTAAAAATACCCATATTTAGACCACTTTTTCCACACAGATCAACCACACACATACAGAGGATTGTTTTTATTTCCACAAGGTCGACGCAGCTCCTTCCATTCTCTCAACTCAGCCATAACACAAAACTAGTCAACTCCTTCTGCTCAAGGCCACTATTTTCAGATACCTATCATTTCAAACATTTCTCAGAAGGATAACAATTAGACAATCAATCCTTTTATACCAAAAATTACAAACAGTTTAAAAACCTGCTCCCTCTGCCTTCGCAGAGAACTCAGAACTCTCATCCCTTTTCCTCACGCTGGAGCCGCTTACAGAAACAAAAACAATCTAAGCTGCAGCTGCCTCTAAGGCTCACACACACACAAAAATAAAATAACTGTTTCTCATTGTCCGTTTTAGCGTTATCCGGTTCCGTTGCCACTTAACCCGACCGTCTTTAGATCTTATAGTCTAGTATCAATATCTTATAACATAGAGTAAAGTTATTATTATGATTTTATTTACTTCCTCCTTCTCCCAACCTCTCGGGCTTCTTTTAACAATTTGCTGTATGGACCCTCCTTAGGATCTGTTACGGGATAAGGGGGGGAGTGCTCAGTTTTCTTCTGTCCAGCTGTGACAGAGAATTTTCACTGTTTTGATTCTCACATGGTTTTTTTCTGATCCACTCCTTTCTTACTATTTTTGCATCCTTGGTTGGCTTTTATTCGGGCATCTGCAGCTGCTGCCAAAGATTTGCACATTTAAGTTCCAAATTTGGCTTTCTCTTATTTCCTTTGGTCACTAATTTTGCCGTCGACACTAAGACTGCGCACTCATCCACATCTAATGTGGGTTTGAAGGAATAGTCCTTTTCAAATCAAATCAAATCAAATCAAACTTTATTGTCATATTGCTGTACATACAACTGTAGTGCAGGCAAGATGAAATTGCGTTTCTCTCGGCATCCATATAAGAAGCAGCATGATTAAGACACACTCCCACATAGCTCCCCCCCCCCCCATCCATTCACACATCCCTGAGACATACTTGGGGAAAAAGCATAACTAACTATAATATACAAAATGTCCATAGGTGCAGTAGTGTGTATGTGAGATTCCGGGTCAGCTGTTCAGCATCCTGACAGCTTGTGGGAGGAAGCTGTTGATCAGTCTGGTGGTTCTGCCTCTGATGCTCCGGAATCGTTTACCAGATGGAAGAAGTTCAAAGTGTTTATGCAGAGGGTGAGAACGGTCCTTGACAATGTTCAGTGCCCTGCTCCTACAACGGTTCTGAAAAAGTTCTTGGACAGAGGGGAGGGAGACTCCAATTACCCTCTCCGCCCCCTTGACTATCCTCTGCAGGGCTTTTTTGTCTGACATACTGCAGCTGGAGTACCATGTAGCAATGCAGTACGTCAGAACACTCTCCACCATACCTCTGTAGAAGGTCCTGAGGATGCAGATGGGGAGAGAGGCCTGTTTGAGTTTCCTCAAGAAGTGTAGTCTCTGCTGAGCTCGCTTCCTGATCTCCAAGGAATTCTTGCTCCAGGTCAGGTCCTGCGAGATCTGCACTCCGAGGAACTTGATGTTCTCTACTCTCTCCACTAAACGGCCGCCGATGCTGAGGGGGACGTGCTCAGGCTGTGACCGCCGGAAGTCGATAATCATCTCCTTTGTTTTGTCCACATTGAGCACCAGATTGTTCTCCCTGCACCAGCCCTCCAGGTCTCTCACTTCTTCCCTGTACATTGATTCCTCATCCCTCTGAATAAGTCCCACCACCGTGGTGTCATCTGCAAACTTAATAATCTGGTTCCCCTCGTGTTTGGATACACAGTCATGTGTTAGAAGTGTAAACAACAGTGGACTGAGTACACAGCCTTGAGGGGTTCCGGTACTCAGCGTGACAGAGTTGGAGATGTTGTTTCCAACCCGGACAGACTGAGGTCTCTCAGTCAGGAAATCCAGGATCCAGAGACATGTGGTGGTGTTCAGACCGAGAAGGAGTAATTTCTCTATCAGTCTCTGGGGAATAATGGTGTTGAATGCTGAACTGAAATCAATGTACAGGAGTCTGGCGTAGGTGTCTTTCTGGTCCAGGTGGGTGATGACAGAGTGTAGGGTGGTGACTATAGCATCCTCCGTGGAGCGGTTTGAACGATATGCAAACTGGAGCGGGTCGTGTGATGCAGGGAGGCAGGCTGTGATGTGTGGTTTGACAAGCCGTTCAAAACACTTCATCACAATTGGTGTAAGTGCAATAGGACGATAGTCATTCAAACATGACACCACTGGTTTCTTTGCCACCGGTACAATGATAGAGGTCTTGAAGCATCTGGGAACGATGGCCTGACTCAGGGAGATGTTATAAATGTCAGTCAGGACATCCGCCAACTCGCTCGCGCAGTCTCGGAGCACACATCCCGGAATGTTGTCTGGACCTGCAGCTTTGCGTGGGTTGATTCTGGATAGGGTCCTCCGTGTGTCCGCTGTGTTAATGGTAAAAGCTGGTCCGACCGATGGTGGGAGTGGGCCGGCCCTCCCTCTGATTGTCGAGTTTGATGCTTCAAAACGTGCAAAGAAGTCATTAAGCCTGTCTGGAAGCAAAGCGTCGTCATCATCGACCCCCTGCCTAGACTTAAAGCCCGTCAGTGTCCGAACTCCCTGCCACATCTGCTTGGTGTTCCTAGTGTCACAGAGGTGTCCCTGGATTTTCTCCGCATAGGCGCGCTTTGCCACCTTAATTCCCTTTGAAAGCGCAGACCTGGCTGAGCGGAGGGCAATCCTGTCCTTTGCTCTGAACGCTGCATCTCTGGCTTTAAGCAGCGAGCGCACCTCTGCAGTCATCCAGGGCTTATGATTACCCCGCATAGTGATGGTCTTCACTGTAGTGACATCCTCTGTGCACTTCGCGATGTAGCTGGTGACCGAATCAGCATACTCCTCCACATCTGTCCTGTCTTCCTGGGAGGTTGCTATTTTGAAGATCCTCCAGTCTGTGTGATGAAAACAGTCTTGCAGTGCAGAGGTTGCACTCTCTGGCAAAATCCTGATTTGTTTCACTGCTGGCCTGCTGCGCTTCAATAAAGGTTTGTAGGCAGGAACCAGCATCACGGACATGTGATCAGAACGGCCGAGATGGGGGCGGGGTAACGCTTTATATGCATCTGTGTTTGTGTACACCAAGTCCAACATATTCTCTCCTCTGGTCTTAAAGTCTACACATTGTTTAAACTAGGGGAGCACAGTCTTTAAGCTGGTGTGGTTAAAATCCCCCGCAACCACCACAAAACTGTCCGGGTGTGACGTTTGGATTTTACTGATTGCATTGTGCAGTTCCCCGAGTGCCTTCTTAGCATTAGCTTTAGCGTTAGCGCTCGGCGCTATGTAAACACCAACTACAAACACGTTGCTGAATTCCCTCGGCAGATAAAAAGGCCGACAATTAACAATAAGGAACTCCGCCAACGGAGAGCAGTGTTTAGACACTAACGTGGCATTAACGCACCAGTTCTTGTTAACATAGATGCATAGCCCACCCCCCCGGCTCTTACCGGAGCTCGCCGTTTCCCTGTCGGCCCGGAACATCGCCATATCTTCCAGCTGAATGGCCTCGTCAGGAATGTTGTCGTGGAGCCATGTCTCGGTGAAAACAAACACACAGCAGTCCCTCCATTCTCTCCGGGTTTCTTTCAGCAAACGCAGCTCGTCTACCTTGTTTTCAAGGGCGCGGACGTTTGATAGAAGAAGCGACGGTACCGCTGGTCTGGAGGGGTTAGCCTTTAGCCTAGCATGGATCCCGGCCCTTTTTCCTCGCTTTTGCTTGCGCTCGCTCCGCTTCCGCTTCCTCCTCTCCCGGGTAGCTTCCAGCGGGAACTCCACCAAAATTCCATGCTGGCGTAGAATGTCCAAATCACAACCGATCGTCGCGATTCTTGCAGCGTGCAGTACCTTGATGTTTAATAAGGTCTCACGGTTGTAAGTTTTACAGAATGTACGTCTGGGATGATTAAAACTCTCACACTCGCTGATACCAAGAGGGGCCGCTGCGTCTAGGTGCGCCGCCATCTTTTTTTTTTTTTCCCCCATTTACTCAGATATTTTTCAGGATCCTTTATCTGTTCTCTATCTTTTAACCAGTCATTGTAATGCGCTGTCTGCTCCCTTTTCTGCTGTTTAGTTTTTTGCTTATTCTCTTTTTTCCCCACACAGTTACCCATTTTTCCCTTTTTTCTGCTGTTTTTATTATTTTTTAAACCCCTTGGTAATTCCACAGGAATTAAGATGCTTTACCAGGAAAAGTGTGAAACACCGTCACACTACCATTACAGCATAACCACGACCTGATATTCTATTTTTAGTTCCAAAACTCGGGGATCTCAACCCAAAACCTTATTTTTGTCCCCGACCGGGGATTTCAACCCAAACCTTTTACCTCGTTGCAACGACTTCCGCGCACTTTATTTACCTTTAGTTACTTTTCGCGTTAGTCACTCGTAGTTGGATTTGGAGATTCTTGTAACGTGTTTAACATTACTCACTCAAGGCTCGATTTTAGAGAATCTTCTAAACGCACATATAGTAAATAATAAAAAAGACGTCACTTACTTTTCTTTTAATTGAGGAGGATGGGCTTCACTAGACGACGTCTAGAGTCCCGCACAATCCAGATTTCCTCAATGGGGAGTCCAATACTGACTGTATGCAGTCAGACCATGCACATGGATTTCCAACCTGGAGAGCGCGTCACCTCCATCCGTCGTCCAGATATTGCCCATCCGGGTCACGGCACCAAGTATGTCAGAATCTTGAAACTTTAGAGTGATCGTATGTTGGTTCGTTACCTCAAATAAGATTCATGACACAAGTATATTCCTCATATGAGCTCTTTACTTGCAAGGAGTGCCATACTTTTAACAGAAAATGCAGCACTGCCATAAAAAACAATCAGGAAGTATTTATACATAGTCAGTCACACAAACATCTACTGGATACAATTCACAGTCATAATATGAGTATACGAAACACTGGCCTGGACTGAAAACATGGCCTTGCAGGTGTGCCCCAGACTCCAAGTTAATCATAGTCACAGCATTTCATAGGAAAACAAGATTAATTCTCCCTCACTCCCAGACCCCTTATCATATACATAGTCTGGTCTGGTGAGACACTTTGACTCCTAAGCACATCTTAATGAAGGACACTCAATGGATCGGAGAATGAGAGACAATGGTGAATCATCAAAGAGTTGCCTTGTGACTGTATGTTTGCTGAAGCACCATGTGACTTGAGTTCTGATGCCCCGAGATGTATAAGAGTGTGATGTGACATTATTCTGCCTCTTTTGCTACTTGAGAATGTTGGAGTATGTGTTCTGCAATAAAGCTGAACCTGAGAAATAAAACTCAGCCTCATCATTGAACACAACTTCCACACTGGTGACCCATGACAAAGAATGAGCAGAGAGAATTCTCCCGAGCGGAGCTCAGCAGAAGCCAGCCTGATGGCTGCCTCCACGCTCCGGCTGCCTGATTTCTGGCAGCATAGTCCGTGCTCCTGGTTTAGCGCAGTCGAGGCGCAGTTCAACCTCCGGAGAATCTCGAAGGACGACACAAAATTCTACCATGTGGTGGCGAAGCTGGACAGCCACACAGTCCAGAGGGTGGAAGATCTGGTCAATCACCCACCGGACAGCGACAAGTACAGCGCATTGAAGGATGCGCTGATCAGCCATTTCACCCCTTCGGTACAACAGCAAGCAGAAGGGCTCCTAACGTTGACGGAGTCGGAGAACGACAGACCTGCGGACCTCATAGTGAAGATACTGAGGCTGAAAGACTCAGAGGATGGCGAATTTATTTTCGCCCACCTTTTCCTCCGGACCCTGCCGCCAGCGGTGAGAGTGACCCTGGCAGATTCACCCCGATTGGCCAAGCGAGACTACCAGGGGCTGGGCAAGGAGGCGCAGCGACGACGCCCACAAGCGAAGCGCGGTTTCGGCCGTGGCAGCTGAGCCAGGAACGACGCCCGGAGACGGCTTGGAGCCAGTGGTCGCAGCGCCAGACGCACTGACGACGGCAGCGACAGGCACCAGGCGACGCGGAGCCGAAGACGGCCTGTGCTTCTACCATCACCGTTTTGCAGAGAGGGCACACAAGTGTCTCCCACCGTGCCACTTCAAGCATCCGGGAAACGCCAAGACCGGGGGCCGGTAGCAGCTGCGACCCTCGGGGAAGAGAACAAGCTGCTTTACCTGACCGATGCACACTCGGGGAAACAATTCCTCGTGGACACGGGCTCCCAGCTGAGTTTTGTCACGCCTACCTACGCGGAACGGCTGATGCCGTCTAAAGTTCCCTGGGTGTCAGTGTCAGCAGCGAACGGCTCAGCGATTAAGACCTTCGGTGAGAGGACTATGCTTCTGTCTTTACAGGGCCGTTCATTTGAGTGGACCTTTATTGTAGCGGCAGTCAGTTTCAACATGTTAGGGGCTGATTTTTTGTGCTCACATGGTTTATTGGTTGATCTTGCTAATAGACGTCTGGTTAATGCACTTTCTTTCCATTCTATTCCCTGCACAGCTCGGGTGGCCCCGCCGACTGCACAGGCCAACGTCACAGCTGCGGGTGGTAAGTTTCATGCACTGCTCACTCAGTTCCCAGCACTCACAGTCCCAAAGTTTTTGGCGACAGTGGCTAAACACGGGGTGGAGCATTTTATCACCACCACCAGGCCGCCCGTTTTTCCATTTTTTATGCCCCCCCTAATCTGCGATGTCTCCACGGGACAACCGCGTCCAGTGGTACCAGCTGCGTGGCGCCGCCGCGTTTTTGACTCGATTCATTCTCTGGCGCACCCGGGAGTGCGCGCGTCGGTCAAAATGGTAGGAGAGAAATTTGTATGGCCAAACCTGCGCAAGCAGGTCAAGGAGTGGGCAGCAGCCTGCGTCGCTTGTCAGCGGGCCAAAATACACAAACACACGAGAGCTCCCTTGGAGCCTTTTCACATCCCGGCTAAGCGGTTCGATCATGTGCATGTCGACCTCGTAGACCCCCTCCCGCTGTCACAGGGGTGCACACACCTTTTGACAATGGTCGACCGCACCACGCGTTGGCTGGAAGTGGTCCCACTGGCATCAACCACAACCGAGGAGGTGGCACGCGCGTTTTTAACAGCATGGGTAGCGCGTTTCGGAGTTCCGTCGGACATTAAATCCGACAGAGGTCCTCAATTTGTTTCCGAGCTTTGGTCAACGATGGCCTGCAGCCTGGGGGTAACGATCCATCGCACTACCGCGTACAACCCACAAGCTAATGGTTTATGCAAACGTTTCCACAGGTCATTGAAAGCAGCCCTCAGAGTGTTGCTCACGGATACAAATTGGGTGGACAGGCTACCATGGGTTTTATTGGGGTTGCGTTCTGCACCTAAAGAGGATTTAAAAGCCTCCCCAGCTGAGTTAGTTTTTGCGCAGCCACTACGGCTGCCTGGGGAGTTTCTCCTGGATAATCCTGCGCCAGAGTGCCCCCCGCTCAGCGGTTGCAGAGCGACACGGGAGCGAGCACGCTTCCTGGCCCAGTTCATCACAGTTTCCCATGTGTTTTTGTGCCTAAAGCTTTAAAAAATGCGGAATTTGTTTTTGTCAGACATGATGCCCATCGCCCAAACTTGCGGCCGCCCCATGATGGACCGTTCAGAGTCCTGGAAACAGGAGATAAGCATTTTTTGCTAGATTTGGGGGGCAGAAAGGAGACAATTGGCATAGACAGGCTCAAACCTGCTTTTGTGATGGCTAACGAACCTGTGCAGTTGGCGAAGACCCCCCGTCGTGGCAGACCCCCTAGAGAGCATTCCCCAGAACACCCACAGAGATTGACTAACAGTTCTAATCCACAGGCAGCAGCCCCACAGCAGGGGGACACTGCGGAGGCAGTAAAGCCGGCTTACAGCAAATACGGCAGAAGACTACGGCCTAAGCGGCAGGTGGACTGATATGTAGTGATTTTATTATGACATGCATCTTTAGTTATGATTGTTCCATCTTAGACGTTTGGGGGGGTCATGTGGGGCACATATGTTGGTTTCATATGCTCCACAGATATATCACTGTATGTTTATTGTGTGCTTCACGTCTCATGGGAACAAAGGGACTGAGCCTCCTAGAGGTAACAGCAGAGTGTGAGATTTGGCCTTTTGTTTCAAGGAGATGACCTTGAGAGATTTCCTGACCACAGGAGACTAGGGAGTAGATGGTGTTAAGATCGGAGGAAGTCACATTGTGACTGGGAATAAATACCATGTGACTGTATATGGTGTTTAATCAAGACTGTAGGTTTGATGTCCTGGGTATAAAAGGGACAGATGTGAGAAAATTCATCCTCTTTTTTGCTTTTGAATGTTGGAGATGTGATTGTGAATAAAGCTGAACATGAGGAATAAACTCAGTCTCATCCTTCCACACATTCCCCACAGCTGTAAGTTTTCTGTCTAACTGTTTTAAATAGTCCTGAATTTGTGGAAAGTTTTTAAGACTTCTGCTGTTGAAGTGTATTATTGATAGTTTACCATCTAGTTGCACTTGACTTTTGAATTGCTTTTCAGTGTAATATTCACAATGATTATGAATATTATTGAAAAAGTGGTTATCAGGATCAATATCATTTTCAATCTCTTGTAGTTTATGTTCAGCATAATGGCATATTTTCAGAGTTTGAATTTTCTCACTCTGTGTCAAATGACTTCCTCCAACTGGGGATAATTGATGTCTACTCAAGTCAGTCATAAGTTTTTTTGTTTGTTTTATTTTTTTTATTTTTTATTTTTTAAAAGTACATTGACATGGTATGTCAAAAGAACTATTCTTGCCGTGTGTGTGGATATGGATTTTTATAGTCTCTCAATTTTCTTAATCAGTGTTCATCTGTATTTATTTAAGTCAGTAGCATCCCTGATTGTTATACTCTTTGCTTCCTCAGGTGTTCCATTTAGTTTGATCCAAACTCTACAATTTCTTGTCCATGTTGCCTGTATCTTATTTAGTCTCTTCAGCATCCGTGCTTGCCGTGCTATTTCAGCATTAGTTTTTGTTAGATGTTCATTTAGGTAAACTTCTGTTCCCCGTAGCTTTCTGGCCTGCCTCAGTATGCCATTCTTTACCCTTCTGTTCACAAAGCGCATCACAATTGATTTCTTTGTTTTATTATCTTTTCTGAGTAAAGCATGACAGGCTGAAATTGCATTTGCTTCGACCTTTATATCTCTACTATCAAGGAACTGAAGCACCTGGTTTTCCAGGGAGACTGATTCACTCAGGGGAGCATCCTCTCCTCTCAATCCTGCTGTAGCATGAGCATATGATTGATATTTAATGTCTAGTCCACTTATAATTAGATCATCCATACGAGAATATTGTTCAAGATCCTCGACGCGTCGCTCCAAGTCTGTAATTTTTTTTTGTCTTTTTCCTTAATTGTTAATTTTAATTCTCGGACTTCTTCCATTAGCTCTATTATTTTAGCCTGCTGACTAACCACTTTGGTCAGTTCTTCTGACAAGAAGTTCAGAGATTTTTTGATCTTTTCCATTTCCTCCTTCTTTGATGGCATTTTTACTGACCTGTGGATAGCAAAACAATCTCTGCTGGTGTCGCCGGTATCCGATCAGACCGACCTCAAATCCAGCTGGGCCTCAGCTAGCCCCCTCCGCTGCTAGTCCCGCTGCTTACCGCCGCCGTAACCGAGCTCCTGTCCAGCCGGGGTACCGGAAGCTCCTCCACCGAGTCCCGCCACCTACCGGCGCTGTAGCCGAGCTCCGATCCTGCTTCTGTCCAGCTGGGGTCCCGGTAGATCCTCCGCTGAGCCCCGCCACCTACCGCCGTCTGCCTCAGTAGTTCCTCCGCCGAGCCCCACCGCTGCAACTGGGCTCCGACTCCGGCTGGGGCCCCGGTGGTCCTCCACTGGTCCCCGTCTCCCACCACCGCTGCAGTTGAACTCCGATCCGGCTCCCGTCCAACTGCTGCCTCGGCTTGTTCCTTTGGCGAGCCCCAATCACCGGGGACAGAGTCGCTTCTCCGTGTCGGTGCTAGGTGCTACGACTAGCTATGGTGTTAGCTATAGTGTTAGCCTAGCAAACGCTTTGGGTTAAGCGTAGCAGCGAACCACGAAAAGAAACGCCAATCAGTTCACTCATGAATGAGAGCAGTCCCAAAAGTCCAATTCTCACAGCGAGCGCAAAACAACTCTTAAAAACAGAGATCGAGTCTGACTCCCGAATCCAGACCGGCTGAACCACAACTAAAAAAATTTATTTAAGTTGAGCTTGCAAGACTGAGACCACTCACTCCGCCATCTTCATTCGGTCTTTAAAATATTTAATTGAATCAATACTCAAAAGCAAAATCTCATTTGTGTTAAATATAATATAAACAATAAGACATGCTGTTGTGAGTTTTCTTTATATTAATGCATGTCTCTTGTTGAGTTTGGTAATAAATACAGTGTAGAGTCAAAGATGCATTTCTGGGTATTAAGATAAGACAAGATAAGCCTTTATTAGTCCCACAATGGGGAAATTCCAGGATTGCAACAGCACAGGGATGGCAACACTCAGAGCAACAATCAGAAGACAAGAGAAAAACAAGAGCAGCAAGTATACATAAGTACATATAAATATAAATAAGTATATATATATATATATATATATATAATATATATATATATATAGACACACAATGCGGAGCATTGTAGCTAGATGGAATAGATATACTGTATAAACACAGTGATGTTGCAAGGGTTCACACAATAAGGAGAGATGGCTGTGACAAAACAGGCTTTATTTATACACACACTCACAACACAGAACGGAGGGGAGGTCATTTACACAGACCCTCATTTCACTCATGGTGACACAGATAGATGATTTGGCACATACAGTGCATCCGGAAAATATTCACAGGGCTTCATTTTTCCCACATTTTGTTATCTTCTAGCCTTATTCCAAAAGGAATTCAATTAATTTTTTTCCCTCAAAACTCCACACACAATATCCCATAATGATGTGAAAAAAGTTTTTTTTTTTAAATTTTTGCAAATCTATTAAAAATAAAAAAAATAAAAAATTACATGTACATAAGTATTCACAGCCTTTGCTCAATACTTTGTTGATGTACCTTTGGCAGCAAATACAGCCTTAAGACTTTCTGAGTATGATGACACAAGCTTGGCACACCTATCTTTGGGCAGTTTCACCCGTTCCTCTTTGTAGCACCTCTCAAGCTCTTTCAGGTTGAATGGGAAGCGTCGGTGCACAGCCATTTTCAGATCTCTCCAGAGATGTTCAATTGGATTCAAGTCTGGCCTCTGGCTGGGCCACTCAAGGACATTCACAGAGTTGTCCTGAAGCCACTCCTTTGATATCTTGGCTGTGTGCTTAGGGTCGTTGTCCTGCTGAAAGATGGAACCATCGCCCCAGTCTGAGGTCAAGAGTGCTCTGGAGCAGGTTTTCATCCAGGATGTCTCCGTACATTGCTGCATTCATCTTTCCCTATATTCTGACTAGTCTCTCTGTTCCTGCCACTGAAAAACATCCCCACGGCATGATGCTGCTCCCAACATTGGCATGGTTATGAGTGGTGCCTGGTTTCCTCCAAATCTGACGCCTGGCATTCATACCAAAGAGTTCATTCTTTGTCTCATCAGACCAGACCAGAGAATTTTGTTTCTCATGGTCTTAGAATTCTTCAGGTGCCTTTTGGCAAACTCCAGGTGGACTGCCATGTGCCTTTTACTAAGGAGTGGCTTCCATCTGCCCACTCTACCATACAGGCCTGACTGGTGGATTGCTGCAGAGATGGTTGTCATTCTGGAAGGTTCTCCTCTCGCCACAGAGGAACACTGGAGCTCTGACAGAGTGACCATTGGGTTCTTGGTCACCTCCCTGACTCAGGACCTTCTCCCCCAATCACTCAGTTTAGATAACCGGCCAGCTCTTGGAAGAGTCCTGATGGTTCCGAACTTCTTCCATTTACAGATGATGGAGGCTACTGTGCTCATTTGGACCTTCCAAAGCAGTAGAAATTTTTCTGTACCCTTCCCCACATTTGTGTCTCGAGACAATCCTGTCTCGGAGGTCTACAGACAATTTGTCAGAAAATTGTATATACATGTTATCATTTTATATCCATTTTATATACTCAAGTGTATATTGTATGCACGAGTAGTTGCAATAAGGGGGAAAAAAAAAAGTTTTGTTTGGGTTGAAATACCTGGTCTGGGACAAAAAAGAGGAAAAATTAGTTACCGGGTCGTCTGGGACCTAATGGTAGCGTGGCGGCATCTACGCTTTTCCTGGTAATAAGATAAAAAGGTTTATTTGGGTTGTGACACCCGGTCTATGACAAAAAAAGAATATCAGGTCGTTTTATAACATAATGGTAGTGGGGCGGCATCCTCGCTTTTCCTGGTAAAACATTTTAATTCCTGTGGAATTATCAAGGGCTAAAAGAATTTTAAAAAAAAGGGAAAAAATGGGTAACTGTGTGGGGAAGAAAGAAAATAAACAAAAAACCAAACAGCAGAAAAAAGAACAGACGGCGCGTCGAACGGTAAAAAATTACAATGATCGGTTAAAAGAAAAAGACCAGATAAAGGATCCTGAAAGGTATTTAAACAAATGGGAAAAAGATTATTCTTTTAAACCCACACTGGATGTGGATGAATGCGCAGTTTAGGCGTTGACAGTAAAATTTATAACTAAAGGAAATAAGAGAAAGCAGAACACGGAACTTATATGCGCTAATCTTTGGGCAGCGGCAGCGGCAGATGCCCAAATAAAAGCCAACCAAGGACGCAAAAATACTAAGAAAAAATTGGATCAGAAAAAACCAAACTGTTAAAATCAAAGCAGTGAAAAATCTCTGTCAGAGCCTGATAGAGACAAACCGAGCACTCCTCCCCCTTATCCTACACCGGATCCTAAGGAGGGTCCGTATTCCAAACTGATGAAAGAGGCAAAACAAATGGAAAAACAGTTTTTGAATCCTCAGCCAAATTATCCATATATTGAAAAACCCTGCCTTAAACCCATGATAAAAAGGGAACAAACTACTGAGGATGAGGAGGAAGATGATGAGGAGGTTAGTGCAAGACCTACAAGCTGTTAATGCAGCAGTCATTTCTCGTGCTCCAGCTGTCCCTGAACCACATACACTGTTAAATGCGGTAGGACATGATTCCTCAGTTTTTTCAGTTGTGGATCTCAGCAATGCATTTTTCACTATCCCTATTCACAAAGACAGCCAGTTTTGGTTTGCATTTACTTTTAATGGCAAAAGATACACTTAGACCCGACTACCTCAAGGCTATTGTGAGAGCCCAACTATTTTCTCTCAAGAAATAACGTCTTTAATGGCTACATTTAACCCACCTGCAGGTTCTAAGATATTATTTTACGTGGATGATATCCTGGTTGCATCTTCTAATGAGAACCAGTGCAAACAGGATACCATGGCACTACTGCAATTTTTGCATCAAAATGGTCTGAAATGTAACAGAAACAAACTGCAATTTTGTAAATCTAATGTTAAGTTTCTTGGACATACACTCACAGCTGATGGAAAAAGGCTGGAAAAAGACAGAATACAAACAATTCAGAATTTACCCACGATGATATCCTGGTTGCATCTTCTAATGAGAACCAGTGCAAACAGGATACCATGGCACTACTGCAATTTTTGCATCAAAATGGTCTGAAATGTAACAGAAACAAACTGCAATTTTGTAAATCTAATGTTAAGTTTCTTGGACATACACTCACAGCTGATGGAAAAAGGCTGGAAAAAGACAATACAAACAATTCAGAATTTACCCACCCCACAGACAAAAAAAGAGCTAATGTCTTTGTTGGGCACCCTGAATTACTGCCGGCAGTGGATACCAAATTACTCACAATACACTGCCCCACTGTACGCACTTCTTCAGGGTCCTCATGGAAATCTGCATGAAAAAGTGGAGTTATTGTCCTGGTGCAACAATAACAACCTGCAGCTGAACGCTCTGAAGACAGTGGAGATGATTGTAGACTTCAGGAAAGTCACTACCCCTCTGCCCCCCCTCACCCTCTCAGGCTCTCCCATCACCACTGCTGATTCCTTCCGCTTCCTAGGCACTACCATCACCAGGGACCTCAAATGGGAGCCGACCATCAGCTCACTCATCAAAAAAGCCCAGCAGAGGATGTTCTTCCTGCGGCAGCTGAGGAAACTCAAGCTACCCACCAAGATGTTAGTGCAGTTCTACACAGCCATCATAGAATCCATCCTCACCACCTCCATAACCGTGTGGTACGCAGGAGCCACTGCCAGGGACAGACTAAGGCTGCAGCGCGTCGTGCGCACTGCTGAGAAGGTGATCGGCTGCAAGCTCCCATCTCTCCAGGATCTGTACATCTCCAGGACTCGGAGGCGTGCTGGCCGGATCATAGCCGATCCCTCACACCCTGGTCACGTACTGTTTGCCCCCCTCCCCTCTGGTAGAAGACTTCGGTCCATCCAGACTAAAACCTCCCGTCACATGAACAGCTTCTTCCCCTCTGCCATCAGACTGCTGAACACTAAGTGACTTATTGACTCTCGTGCACTATGTACAGCAGCTCAACCAGACTCATGTCAATCATCACTGTTTTCTTCCTGCATTACCGACTGCACTATATAGTTCTCCACAGTATCTGCTGCTCGCTAATATATTTTAACTGTTGACCAGTATCACTTACTCTTATTCTACACTTTATTGCATGTATAGTTTATTTCTTTTATCTTATCATGTTTAATGTTGCAGCATTGCATCGAGACAAATTCCTAGTTTGTGTACTACATGAACAATGGCAATAAACCTGATTCTGATTCTGATTCTGATTCTAACCTCAGACCACATGAAATCAATCTCTACTCTCAAGAACATGCTATCATCAATATGTGCTCTGCAAATTCCAAATTATGAAGAACAATTTCACTTATTTTGTGATGCTGTCAATGGACACATGTCAGCAGTTTTGACACAAATTCATGCAGGACAATACAAACCTTTGTCCTATTATTCACGAAAACTTGATTCAGTGGCTGCAGGATTACATCCTTGCATGCAATCGGTAGCCGCGGCTGCTGACGCAATAAATGCTGTTCTTGACGTAGTGTTATATCATACTTTAACTGTGCATGTGCCTCATACAGTTGAAATTTTGCTTTCTAAAAATGGTCACACAATGCTCTCTAATGCTAGATGCTTAAGGTATACAATGACCTTATTGTCCCAGCCACATCTTAATTTCATCAGATGCACCACCTTAAATCCTGCCACATTGCTTCCCTCTGGTGGGGACACACCAGAATCTTTAGACCATGACTGTGTCCAGCAATCACTGCGGGAATTCCTCCCCAGACCAGATCTCTCTCAAACAGTAAAATACGATTCTCTTTGGCTGTTTACTGATGGCTCATCAGTCAAATTACCGGATAGTAGCACGTCTACAACTTATTCTGTTACTACATTGACAGAAATTCTGATTGTTGAAAATGTACCCCAACCAGCATCTGCTCAAAGGACAGAACTTTTGGCTCTTATTGTGGCTTTAAAATGGTCTAAGGATTTAAATGTTACCATCTGCACTGATAGCAAATTTGCTTTTAATGCAGCACACTCACACACTGCCTTATGGAACATTAGAGGATTTGTAACGTCTACCGGGAAGCCGGTCCAACACTCTGATCTTTTGAAAGAGCTGACTCATGTTTTGACAATGCCTAAATCACTGTCAATTGTTCATTGTCCCGCACACACACATGGGGCTGATTTGTTATCTAGAGGCAATGCACTGGCTGATCATGCTGCCCACTGTGCTGCTGAAAGTCACACAGGCACAATATTTTTACAAGCATGTAATACATTTGACCTGGACATTTTGCATGATGCACAAGAAAAAATGACACTTCCATCTGATGCTGTCTTAAATAATAAAAATATTTATTGCACTACTGATGGGAAAGTCATCTTCCCACCCTCGTTGTACCGTTGGGTGGCACTTTCGATTCATGGCTTCTGCCATGTCTCGACAGGAGGGATAATTACCCAAGCCAAAAAATATTTTTTCTGCCCTAGAATACAGAAAGAAGTGAATAAAGTTTGCAGTCAATGCACAGTGTATATACAAAACAATGCTCAGGGTGCAATGAGAACAAGACAAGGGAGTTTCCCACCACCAAAGACACCTTCCTCTCAATGGTGCATAGATTTTATAGAATTATCAAAAGTGGGCCAGCTCCAATATTGTCTTGTCCTGATTGACACTTTCACAAAGTGGACAGAAATTCATCCCACCGCCAAAGCAGATGCAAAGTTTGTTTGTAAAGTATTACAAAATAACATTTTTCCAACCTTTGGAATACCAGAAATTATTTATGCTGACAATGGCACACATTTTACAGCTCAAATGGTTAAAGATTTGACTAAAAGTGCTGGCATACACCTGAAATTCCACACAGCCTACCACCCACAAAGCGCTGGGTTGGTAGAAAGAAAAAATGGCACAATCAAACAAATGCTGGCGAAAACCACACATGGAAAGGGCATCACTTGGCCTGAAGCCCTGAAGTTGGTTAAACTAACAATCAACTCTATACCAGACACAAAGACAGGATTATCACCCTTTGAATGTGCTTTCACCGTCCGTATGTATTGCCTGACCTCTCACCACTAACCACATCTAACAAATACACAGATCGTGAACATCTCAGAGAATGCTTAAACACAAAAGAATACATTGATTCTGTCAGAGCTCTCTCTGCTCCACAGGAAGGAGCGGATAACCCGTTACAACCTGGAGACTATGTCTTCATAAAGAACCACCACCGACAACACTGGAATTCACTAAGGTGGCTTGGACCTTTCCAGGTATTTTTAACCACTCCCACTGCAATACGTATTGCTGAACGACAATCTTGGATTCACCTTTCACACGTTAAAAGACTACGGGTGCCTGTAAGTGAACTGACTTGTTTCCCTGAGCAAAAGTCCAGCTACAAAGGGGATACGCACGGGGATACACCCGTGCGTAGGGCCTAGGGCGCCCCCTCGGTTTAGCGAGGTCGTCTCAAACTGGTGAAGATAGGGGCCCGGATGGGAACCCTCTCAGGTGGAAACATGGCACCAAAAGTACTGATGACTCTGTGTTCCGCACTTCTCATGACAGCGGGGTGGTGGTCTCTTTCTGATTCAAGGACAAGGAGCTCACGAAGCATGGACAGTGGACAATACGTGGATTATACGCATAACCTGTGGTACCAGACAATGGTGGTTTCGGTGAGAGGACTGGGAATCAATACTTCTTGCTATGTGTGTTCATTGCTACCCCATTCACAAAACACTGCAATACCCATGATTCCTGTTCCACTAAGTGAAGAGGAAACGGCCGGAGCGACAATAGCGATGAACTCTCGCCTCAGTCTGCTTAATACAAGCAATAATGTTGGACATTGGTTGGTGGGGAATTTGTCAGAAAGGTATCTTAATAGATTGAATGTCACTGTTACTGATTACACTGGGTCTAAGATTAGAATATTTAATACTACTGGGATCGGAACTTCTTTGCATGCAGTTAAGAAGCCTTTAATGAAAGTAAATCCTACACTGTTTACTTCACCAATCTGCTTTCACAAAAACTGTAGTAAAAACAATTTCAACCTGGGTTTTTCACAAAGATGCAATGATACAAAGGAAGTGAGCTGTGGAGTACGATATCATGATTCTGTTTGTAGAAATGCATTTCACTTTCCCTATATTGCTGCTGGAAATTTTACCTTAAAGAGCAAAAATTGTACTTTTAACTATAGCAATAATCCTACTGTTTTTTGGCCAAATGATGATGGGTATGGATGTTTGGAAGACCATGTTTGGGTTTGTGGGCCTAATGTTTACTCATTGCTTCCTCCAGGGTGGTGTGGCAGGTGCTACATGGCTATATTGTTCCCACACATCAGCATAAGGTCAAATCTTACACACAAAATGAAAACATCATACTGTGGCGCATATATTGAGTTCATATTTCCCCACAAATGTATGACTGTATGTGTATTGGGGGCTTCATGTCTTGTGGGACAAAAGAGGTCTGGACCTGCAGAGATCTACAGGAGATGACGAGTAGGTGTGAGTTTTGACCTTTGTCCCGGAGAGGATGTCCCAGGAGGATTCCCGGACCATCGAGGGATAAGAGACAATAGTGAAACATGAAAGAGTGCATTGTGACTGAGATTATGTACCATGTGATTATATGTTTGCTAAAGCATCATGTGACTTAGGTTCGTGGCTCCAGCAGAGTATAAGAGTGTGGTATTTGATTGCTCAGTCTCTTTTCCTGCCTAGACATTGATAGAGCATGTGTTCACTTAATAAAGCTGAATCTGAGAAATAAACTCAGCCTCATCCTTGAACGCATTCTCTACACTGGTGACCCTACGACAAGTTATGGCCGGTGACGACCTTCACGCACCGGACTCATCAGGAGCCAACCAGGCTAAGGCAGCTACCGCAGTCCAGCTGCCCGATTTCTGGCAGCACAGTCCGCACGCCTGGTTCAACACTGTCGAGGCGCAGTTCCATCTCCGGAGAATTTCAGCGGATGCAACAAAATTCTACCATGTAGTCGCTAAGCTGGACAGCCTCACAGCACAGCGGGTGGAGAGCCTGACTAACCACCCACCAGACGACGACAAGTACGGCGCATTGAAAGCCACTCTCATCCGTGCTTTCACCCCCTCGCTGGGAGAGCGAGCAGAGAAGCTCCTGATGTTGACTGAAGGCAAAGCAGACAGGCCCGCGGACCTGATGGCGAGGATGCTGAGTCTGAGAGGCGAGGATGATGACGGCTTTATCTTCGCTCATCTTTTCCTCAGGACACTACCATCAGCGGTGAGAGTCACCCTGGCCAGCTCACAGCTGCTGACCAACCGAGATTACCACGAGCTGGGCCAGGAGGCACAGCGACTCGTTGACGCCTATAGATGGCACACGGCCACGACGGCGGCAGCGGAGCTGAGCGCAACGCCCGGAGACGGCAGGGGGCCAGAGACTGCAGCACCAGATTCGCTGACGTCGGCAGCGGCGGAGACCAGGGGACACGGAGCGCGCGACACCCTCTGCTTTTATCGTCGACGTTTCGCCGAGAGGGCACACAAGTGCATTCCACCGTGCCAGTTCAAGCACTCGGGAAACACCAGGACCGAGAGTCGGTAGCAGCTGCTGCTCTCGGCGCGAAGAATAAGCTGCTCTACCTCACGGATGCGAAATCAGGGAGGCAGTTCCTGGTGGACACAGGCTCCCAGCTGAGTTTCATCACACCTCCCTACGCTGCTCGGCTGGCGCCTTCCAGCGGACCCCTGGTGTTGGCGGTGAATGGCTCGACGATCAAGACCTTCGGGGAGAAGACCCTCCCCCTGTCTTTTCACGGTCGGACATTTGAGTGGACTTTTGTCATGGCAGCAGTCAGTCATAATATGTTAGGTGCTGATTTTTTGTGCTCAAATGGTTTATTGGTTGATCTTGCTAATAGACGTCTGGTTAATGCACTGTCTTTCCATTCCATTTCCTGTACAGCCCGGGTGGTCCCGCCGACTGTACAGCCCAACGTCACAGCTGCGGGTGGTAAATTCCAAGCACTACTCACTCGGTTTCCAGCACTCACAGTCCCAACATTTTCGGCGTCAGTGGCTAAACATGGGGTGGAGCACTTTATAACTACCACTGGCCCCCCCGTTTTTGCAAAAGCTCGGCGCTTGGACCCAGCTAAACTGGCCACAGCGTGCGAGGAATTCGCCAACTTGGAAAAACTGGGCATCATTAGACGCTCTAACAGCCCCTGGGCTTCACCATTGCATATGGTCCCCAAGGCTGATGGCTCGTGGCGGCCTTGCGGTGATTTCCGCAGATTGAATAACGCTTCAGCACAGGACCGCTACCCGATTCTGCACATCCAGGATTTTTTGGTGCATTTAGCGGGGGCGTGCATTTTTCCTAAAATAGATTTGGTGCGTGGGTATCATCAAGTCCCAGTCTGCGCTCAGGACATACCCAAAACAGCGGTAATAACTCCTTTTGGGCTTTTCGAGTTTTTGCGTATGCCGTTTGGACTCAAGGGGGCTGCGCAGACATTCCAGCGCATGATGGATGCAGTTTTACGCGACCTCCCTTTCGTGTTCGTCTACTTGGATGATATTTTGGTAGCCAGCACATCCGAAGACGAACACGAAAGCCACCTCACAGCGGTTTTTCGGAGGTTGGCAGAGCACGGGTTAATAATTAACCCAGCGAAGTGCCAGTTTGGGGTGGCGCAAATCAATTTTTTGGGGCACCGCGCTTCGCCAGAAGGAGCGGTCCCTCTGCCCGATAAAGTTCGCGCAATAACGGATTTTCCCCAACCTCAGACGGTCAAAGCATTGCAAGAATTTTTGGGAATCGTTAATTTTTATAACCGCTTCCTCCCAGGCGCAGCGCAGCTCATGCAACCATTGTACGCGGCGCTTAAAAAACAAAAACCTGCAAATAAGATCGAATGGTCCCTGGAGCGGGAGCGCGCATTCTCCCAGGTCAAATTAGCCCTGGCGAACGCTGTTTTGTTGGCACACCCGGTGCCAACGGCACGTATGGCGCTCACCACGGACGCTTCCGATTTAGCGGTGGAGGCGGTCGTTGAACAGTTTGTGGCAGGGAGCTGGCAGCCCCTCGCGTTTTTCAGCAAAACCTTGCACGATAACGAGCAGAAATACAGCGCGTTCGACAGGGAGCTTTTGGCCCTGCATTTAGCCATCCGCCATTTCCAGTTCTGGCTGGAGGGGCGCCGTTTCACCGCGTTTGTGGACCATAAGCTGCTAATGTTTTCGATGGCCAAGATTTCTGAGCCTTGGTCAGGCCGGCAACAATGACAGCTGGCCGCGATATTGGAGTTCACCATCGATATTCAGCAAACATAATGTAGTGGCAGACTGTCTTTCGTGTGCAGTAGCAGCGCCAAGCCCCGTGGGGGCAGGCTCGGCAGCCGTGGCCGCGGGCCAGGGTTGTGGCGCGGAAGCGCTCACAGCTCCGGTCCGCGTGGGTTTAGATTACGCAGCCATGGCCGCGGAGCAGGTTAGCGACGCGGATGTGCGCGCGCTCCAGTCTGGACCAACAGGGTTAAGGCTGGAGCACAGGGTGCTGCAGATAGGTATGCCCCCTCTAATCTGGGATGTCTCCACCGGGCGGCCTCGCCCCGTGGTTCCAGCTGCATGGCGCCGCTGCGTTTTTGACTCAATCCACTCTCTGGCACACCCGGGGGTGCGCGCATTGATTAAGATGGTGGGAGAGAAATTTGTTTGGCCGGGGTTGCGTAAACAGGTCAAAGAATGGGCAGCGGCCTGCATAGAGTGTCAGCGAGCCAAAATACACAAGCACACTAGAGCCCCTTTGGAGCCTTTTCACATCCCGGCTAAGCATTTCGATCATGTGCATGTCGACTTGGTGGGCCCCCTTCCATTGTCACAGGGGTGCACGCACCTTATGACGATGGTAGATCACATCACGCGTTGGCCAGAAGTGGTCCCCCTGGCGTCAACTACGGCAGCAGACGTTGCACACGCGTTTTTAACGGCTTGGGTCGCGCGTTTTGGAGTTCCGTCGGACATAATGTCTGACAGAGGTCCCCAATTCGTTTCCGAACTCTGGTCATCCATGGCCCACAGCCTGGGGGTGAAGATCCACCGCACTACCGCGTATAACCCCCAGGCTAACGGTTTGTGCGAACGCTTCCATAGGTCATTGAAAGCAGCCCTCAGAGCGTCTCTCACGGATACAAATTGGGTGGATAAACTTCCATGGGTTTTATTGGGGTTGCGTTCTGCAGCTAAGGAGGATTTGCAAGCCTCTCCGGCTGAATTAGTTTTTGCTCAACCCCTCTGTTTGCTGGGAGAATTCCTCCCTGACAACCCTGCACCAAATTGCCCCCCCCCCCCCGCTCAGCTGTTGCAGAGCGGCACAGGATCAAACACCCTTCCTGGCCCAGTTCATCACAGTTTTCCACGCGTTTTTGTGCCGAGGGCTTTAAAGAATGCGGAGTTTGTTTTTGTTAGACATGATGCTCAATGACCAGGTTTGCGATTGCCTTACGACGGGCCTTTCAGAGTGTTGGAAACAGGGGAGAAACATTTTTTGCTTGATTTGGGAGACAGAAAAGAGTTGATTTGCATTAACAGACTCAAACCCGCCTTTGTTCTGGCTGATGAACACGTGCAGTTGGCCAGGGCCCCCCGCCGTGGCAGGCCGCTGGGAAGACATTGTTCGGAGCCACCACAGAGATGTGCTAACAATTCTGATTCACAGATGCAGGGAGCCGCTGCAGAAGGAACAAAGCCGCCTTACAGCAGATATGGTAGGAGGTTTAAACCCAAGCAATTGGTGGATTGATCTGTGATATGTTGTGATGTTTTCTGTCATACATCTCTGATTATGTTTTGTCCCTGAATAGACGTTTGGGGGGGGGGGGGTTATGTGGCGCATATATTGAGTTCATATTTCCCCACAAATGTATGACTGTATGTGTATTGGGGGATTCACGTCTCGTGGGACAAAAGAGGTCTGGACCTGCAGAGATCTACAGGAGATGACGAGTAGGTGTGAGTTTTGGCCTTTGTCTCGGAGAGGATGTCCCAGGAGGATTCCCGGACCATCGAGGTATAAGAGACAATAGTGAAACATGAAAGAGTGCATTGTGACTGAGATTATGTACCATGTGATTATATGTTTGCTAAAGGATCATGTGACTTAGGTTCATGGCTCCAGCAGAGTATAAGAGTGTGGTATTTGATTGCTCAGTCTCTTTTCCTGCCTAGAGATTGATAGAGCATGTGTTCACTTAATAAAGCTGAATCTGAGAACTAAACTCAGCCTCATCCTTGAACGCATTCTCTACAATACTCCCATTATTATCATCCTGAACAAACTGAAATACACACCAGGGCAAAAAGAAGCACAAAAATAGATATGCAACAGTTGGTGGGTAAACTATCTGGAAAACAGAGGATTAGTGATTTTAAAGGTGTTATGGGTACTCTTTTTCCAATGTATGGCAGTGCTCTAGGTATACACCACATAAATGCATTAGCATGGACAATGGAAAATCTAACTGTGTTAATGGAGCAAGGTTTCACAGCTTTAAATGAAGAACAAAAATTCTCAAGAATGATGACATTACAGAATAGAATGGCCCTAGATTTAACATTAGCTGCACAAGGAGGAGTATGCCATATTATTGGCCAGGAGTGCTGCACCTTTATCCCGGATCTAAATCAGAATATCAGAATATCTCTCACGTTATTAGCCATTTGAATAATATCTTACACTTACAACATACTTTGGATGAAGATAAAGGTTGGAGTCCCTGGGTTTGGTTTCAAAATGGAACTTGGTGGCAGATTCTTTTGAAATGGTTAACCCCATTGATTGTGATATTAATCTTATTCTGTGTGCTTTTTATGTGTGTTATTCCCTGCATGAGATCTATGATTACACAAGCTATTACACACCATACTTTTCTGTTGCAAACTGCTATGTTAAAACTTGAGTGTAAAGGACAATATGCAAAATTGATGATGATTATGACCACAAAGTGGACTGTGATGACTGTGATTAATCTCCTGTGTAATTGGAATATGATGCAAATGACGGGCATGTAGAAAATCGAGAGAAGTTACATGTTTCTGATGAATAAAGGCATCCCTAAATAAAATACAAAAGGTGATAAAATGATAAACAGGAGGGAAATGTCAGAAAATTGTATATACATGTTATCATTTTATATACTCAAGTGTATATTGTATGCAAATTATCATCTTTTATAAACCATAAGTTCATTACACACTGTTTCATTTTTGGATATTGAGAAGACTGAGTGTCCTTCATGTGCAAAACTAAGATGTGCTTAGTTTGAGAAATAAAACTGTCTCACTAGATAAAACTAAAAAGCTGTAGAAACATCTCAAGGATGATCAGTGGAAACAGAATGCACCTGAGCTCAATTTTGAGCTTCATGGCAAAGGCTGTGAATACTTATGTACATGTGATTTCTTAGTTTTTTTAATTTTTAATAAATTTGCAAAAATCTAAAAAAAAAAACCCAACTTTTTTTCACCTTGTCATTATGGGATATTGTGTGGAGAATTTTGAAAAAAATAAAATGAACTTAATCCCTTTTGGAATAAGGCTGTAACATAAAAAAATGTGAAAAAAGTGAAGCGCTGTGAATACTTTGTGGATGCACTGTATAGGAAAACAACGCTATCACAACTAACCTTATTACACAGTAACAATGGCATGGCACACACGAATAATGCTTAGAACACACAGATACAGTTTTTCAATCCTCCATGGCACAAGCATGCCGGGAAACTACCGCCCCCTTATCAAAGCCCTGATGTTAACCCCCCCCCCCCCCCCCCCCCGGGACTGGTTTCTGTCCCCATAATAATAAAGTCCAACTAAAAAGTCCAACACAAATCCCCCCAGGTGTCGGGGTGGCCGCCGTTGTCAGCGACCAGCATGCACAGGCCTGTTATTGTCCATTCACGCCTCGGCCGGGATATCCGGTCGGGATGAAGCCTCTGGCCCGACCACCCATGGGGCAGATGGCTGGTACGGGGTGACACAGTCACGGTGAAGCACCACGACCCGGTTCCTATTCTGCAGCCTCACTCTGTACACTACATCCGACAGTCTCTGTAGCACCATACACGATTCCCACCAATGGCTCGCCAGTTTTGGCAACAGTGCCTTTTTGCGCTCTGAGCAGAAAACCCAGTCTCGATCTCCTGGTGCAAAGGCTCTCTCCTGGCAGGGAGAGTCGTATGCCCACTTCTGCCGACTCCCGGCTGCTGCCAGGGCCTCCCAAGCTAGTTCATGCACCATGTGGAGAAGCTTTCTCAAGCAAAACAAATAATTCAACCCTGGTTTGCCCTCCACCTCCAGCTCCAGGGGAAGGGCCAAACACCAAATCCACCGGTGTGCGCCACTCCACCCCAGCTCACGTCCAAACATCAGCACTGCAGGGGTGCACCGGGTGGATTCCTGAGCTGCCGTCCGGTACGCCCACAGAACCAAGGGCAGATGCAGGTCCCAGTCTCATTGACGCTGGTCCACTAGGATGGCGAGCTGAGTGGTTAGAGTCCAATTAAAACGTTTGACCAAGGTGTTACTCTGTGGATGCAGCGCAGTAGTCTGGGTCTTCCGGATGCCCAGCCGCCGACAGAACTCCCCGAAGACCTCTGCCTCAAAGTTCCATCCATGATTGCTGTGCAGCTCCTCCGGTGCACCAAACCGACAAAACATCTAGTCCACCAGCTTTGATGCTGTGGTGGCGGTGCTCTGATCAGGGACCGCATACTCCTCTGGCCATTTGGTGAAATAATCCGTTGCGACTAGCACGTAGTGGTTTCCCCGATCCGTGGTCGGGAAAGGGCCCAGAATGTCCACTCCTACCCGCTCCATGAGTGCCCCCACCCAGTACTGCTGCAAGGGGGTGTGGGATTGCTTAGTCGGCCCTTTCTGAGCTGTGCAGGTGTCACAGTGGTGGACATGGAGCTGTACGTCCTGACGACATCCCGGCCAGTAGAACCGGGCCCAAAGATGCTGCAGAGTCTTTGTCACCCCAAAGTAGCCCACCCCACTGACCCGTGGACCAACTGGAGCACTTTGGAGCGGAGCCACCAGGGAACCAGCAGCTGCCAGATGTGATGCTTCCCAGCTGAAGCCTGCCACTGCCAATATACAACACCCTTGTGAAAGTGGAGATTGGCCCACTGGGAATGTAGGACCTTGGTCTCTGGGTCCAGCATGGACACAGCCTCCCAGGCGGGCCGCTGGCCCGCATCCAACCACTGCCAAACCTGGGAGACGACCGGATCTCTATCCTGCTCGCTCTGCAGCTGCTGCGTGCTGAGGACCGCTACGACATCATCACTGAGGGAAGGTAACTGATTATCCAAGGAGGAGCTGTGCTATTCCTGCTCACAGCGGTCCGGAGAGCAGCAGCACGTGGGACGGCTTGGTCTCGATCCTCTGCCCACTGGCAGTGCCGACAGTCCTCCTCAGCACAGGGACGCCGAGACAGTGCATCAGCATTGGCATGGAGGCAGCCTACCTGATGCACAATCTGAAAATCATAATCCTGCAGTGCCTCCAGCCATCTCGCTAACTGTCCATCCGGCTCTTTAAAATTCAGTAGCCAGGTCAGGGAAGCATGATCCATCCTGAGCTGGAACCTTCCCCCGTACACAAAAGGGCAAAAATGACGAAGCCCCTGGATGACAGTCAACAGTTCTCAGCGAGCAACACAATAATTCCGCTCGGCTCTGCTGAGAATGCGGCTGAAAAAAGCAACTGCCTACTCTCTATGTTCTCCCTCCTGGGATAACACCGCCCTGATGCCCTGGTTGCTGGCATCTGTGTCCACGATAAAAGAGCGGTTCAGGTCAGGATACTGCAGCACGGGGGCTCCAATGAGCACCAAACAAAACCGGGAAAAAGCAGCAGCACAGTCCTCACTCCATTCAAATGGATGGCCTTTCTGCGTCAGCTGATGCAGTGGGCTGGCGATGGTGGTGAAATCCTTTCCAAACCACCTATAATAAGAGGCCAGTCAGAGAAAACTTCGTAACTCTCCCATGTCACTAGCTAGTTTTTCACCGCTGCCACCTTCTCTGGATTGGTGGCGACTCCTGCAGTGCTGACGACGTGGCCCAGGAAGGTGGTTCCTCGCCAAAATAAGTGGCATTTCCGTGGGTGCAGCTGCAGCCCGGCCCATCGGATGGTGTACAATACTTCCCGGAGGCTGGACAGCGCGGCATCAAAGTCAGCTGCATGAACCAGCAGGTCATCCAGATAAACAATGCAGTCTCTCCGGGGCATGTGAGCCAACACTCGCTCCATCAGACGTTCAAAGGTGGCCGGGGCGTTGCAAAGTCCAAACAGAATCACCAGTCATCAGTCATCATCATCATCAGTTCCTCCTCCTAGGTCTCAGCTGTGGCCTGGAAAGCTCTCTGCCTCGGCGACAACACATCAGCTGGATAGTTCATCATCGGTCCTACCCACTCCACTTCTGCCACAGCTGTCTCCCAGCTGCTCGCGATGCGATTCCGGATGTGGACCTGGTGCTGGGCGGAGCCCCTGAATGAAGTGCTGGAGGATAAGCTTCTCCATCACCCCCGGCTCGAAATCCGGGTAGCCACGCTGCATCAGCAGCCGTATGTCCACTGCGGAGACTCCCAGGCTCTCTCAGCTGCCTCGCCGGTGGTTGGTCAGCTGTTCCGGGGTGTGCTCAGTGTTGATCGCTCTCCCAAACCACCTCTGGAGCGCTCCTTGTAGCGCTGGCCAGCTGCGACGCTCCTGAGGCCGGAGGTCAGACAGCGTGCAGAGAGACCAGGGCCAGCGCAACCTGCATGCCGGTCTCTTCGGGTGTCCAGCCATTCAGCGCAGCAGCCAGCTCGACCTGAACAGATAGTCGTCCAGCAGGGTTTCGCTGTCAAAGCAGGGCACTTTGGCCTGTTTGCGGATTGGTGGGATAGTCGCCTCTTGGTCGATTGCCGCCCCTGGTCGCAGTTGAATTGCCGTCTCACCCTGAAAAGGGCGGGAAGCGGGGCCGGTTTGTTCTGTTTGGCCTGCCCTGCCTTGAGAATGGCAGAAGGCGAGGTATGCTAGCCCCATCAGGTCCCCCACTCCATTCATCACGGTAAGCAGCTCCAGGGGTCGGTGTCGGCTCTGTTGTGCATCTCCAGCTGAGCGATGAGCCGCTCAAGATGCCGAATCTCTAGCCTGACTCTTGCTTCCATCTTCTCTGTGATCCCACTTCTGACACCAGTGTGACATTGCAAGGGTTCACACTATAAGGAGAGATGGCTGTGATGAAACAGGCTTTATTTATACACACACTCATGACACAGAATGGAGGGAAGGTCATTTACACAGACCCCAATTTCGCTCAGGGTGACACAGACACATGATTTAGCACATATAGGGAAACAATGCTATCACAACTGGTCTTATTACACAGTTATAATGGCACACACGAATAACGTTTTGAACACAGATATAGAGTTTTGAATCCTCCGTGGTGCAAGCATGCCAGGAAATTCCTGCCTCATCACAGCTCCGACATTACAGTATTTATTTACAACTTGGCCAAGAAGGGAAAATGTTGTATTCTGCATGCAGGGAAGTGCCACGAGAAGATTCAAAATCTCAAAACAGAACAGAGAGTTTTAATACAATAGAGCAAACAGATAAGCACTGTTTTGAGAACACTGAGTCAGCAGTGTTCAAGGCTGGATCCTTGCTGTCTCATGGGAATAGTACTGGGTGTCATGTCATTTATGATTACAGGAGACAGAATGAAAAGACAATAAAATGAATCCATAACAATGCCATTAAACTTCATTGAGTTTCCAGTTATTACAAGACTTTTTTTTTTTTTTTGTGGAAGGGTGAAAACAAATTGTGTCCTTTATATAATTGTGTATGGTTATGTGCAGTGGTGTGAAAAAGTGTTGGCCCCCTTCTTGATTTCATTTTTTTTTTTTTTTGTCACACTTAAATGTTTCAGATCATCAAACAAATTAAAATATTAGACAAAGATAACACAAGTAAACACAAAATGCAGTTTTTAAATGAAGGTGTTTATTATTAAGGGTAAAACACATCCAACCCTACATGGCTCTGTGTGAAAAAGTGACCCCCCCCCCCCCACGGTTAAAACATAAATTAACTGTGGTTTATCACATCTTTGAAAAGCTGAGTTCAATTTCTCTAGCCACACCCAGGCCTGATTACTGTCATACCTGTCCTCAATCACAAAATCACTTAAATAGGACCTGCCTGGCAGTGTGAAGTAGACCAAATGATCCTCAAAAGCTAGACATCGTGCTGCAATCGAAAGAAATTCGGGAACAAATGAGAAACAAAGTCAGTGAGGTCTATCAGTCTGGAAAAGGTTATAAAGCCATTTCAAAAGCTTTGGGACTCAAGCAAACCACAGTGAGAGCCATTATCCACAAATGGAGAAAACATGGAAAAGCAGTGAACCTTCCTAGCAGTGGCCGGCTGACCAAAATTACCCAGAGAGTGCAACAACGACTCATCCAAGAGGTCACAAAAGACACCACAACAACATCCAAGGAACTGCAGGCCTCACCTGCCTCAGTTAAGATCAGTGTTCATGACTCCACCATAAGAAAGAGACTGGGCAAAAATGGGCAGCATAGCAGAGTTCAAAGACAAAAACCACTGCTTAGCAAAAACACAAAGGCTCATCTCAGTTTTGCCAGAAAACATATTGATGATCCCCAAGACTTTTGGGAAAATACTCTGTGGACTGACGAAACAAAAGTTGAACTTTTTGGAAGGTATGTGTCCCATTACATTTAGCGTAAAAGTAACATAGCATTTCAGAAAAGGAACATCATACCAACAGTAAAATATGGTGGTGGTGGTGTGATGGTCTGGGGCTATTTTGCTGTTTCAGGATTTCGAAGACTTGCTGTGGTAAATGGAACCATGAAATCTGCTGTCTGCCAAAAAATCCTGAAGGAGAATGTCCGGCCATCTGTTTATGACCCCAAGCTGAAGCGTATTTGGGTTCTGCAGCAGGACAATGATCCAAAGCACATCAGCAAGTCAACCTCTGAATGGCTTAAGAAAAGCAAAATGAAAACTTTGGAATGGCCTAGACAAAGTCCTGACCTGAAACCGATTGAGATACTGTGGCATGACCTTAAAAAGGTGGTTCATGCTTGAAAACCCTCCAATGTGGCTGAATTACAACAATTCTGCAAAGATGAGCGGGCCAAAATTCCTCCACAGCGCTGGAAAAGACTCACTGCTAGTTATTGCAAATGCTTGATTGCAGTTGTTGCTGCAAAGGGTGGCCCAACCAGTTATTAGGTTTAGGGGGCAATCACTTTTTCACACAGGGCCATGCAGGTTTGGATTTTTTTCCCCTTAATAATAAACACCTTCATTAAAAACTACATTTTGTGTTTACTTGTGTTATCATTGTCTAATATTTAAATTTGTTGATTGATCTGAAACATTTAAGTGTGACAAACAAAAAATGAGAAATCAGGAAGGGGGCAAACACTTTTTTGACACCACTGTATGTACACAGATATTGAGTGAATAATATAATCAGCAATAAAAGACGTAGCATTAAATAAGTTTATCCTTTATTCTACTCCCGTTTGAGCATGTAAATTGAGTTCACACTGCACTTTTACTGCTTATTTACCATTTTACTTAAAAAATGATGTTCAAACTATACAGTCAGTAATCTGGTAAAATATACAAATACAGGAAATGGTATCCAATGCATTTACAGTTTTTGGTGTGGAGGACCCTCCAGACCCCTCACCACAATGTGCCCTCCACATTAAAAATGCTTGGATGTCCATGCATTGAACATTGATGATGAGAGGTCTGAAAGCCCAAAACAGAGTGAATATGCAGATGATACAGCTGTGGACAAAATTGTTGGTACCCCTCTGTTAATGAAAGAAAAACCCACAATGGTCACAGAAATAACCTGAATCTGACAAAAGTGGTAATAAATAAAAATTCTATGAAAATTAACCATTGAAAATCAGACAATGCTTTTGAATTGTGGTTCAACAGAATTACTTTAAAAAACAAACTCATGAAACAGGCCTGGACAAAAATGATGGTACCCCTAGAAAAGATTGAAAATAATGTGACCATAGGGACATGTTCAACTAAGATGTGTCCTCTAATTAACATCACAGATGTCTACAAACTTGTAATCAGTCAGTCGGCCTATTTAAAGGGTGACAAGTAGTCACTGTGCTGTTTGTTGACATGGTGTGTACCACATTAAACATGGACCAGAGGAAGCAAAGGAGAGAGTTGTCTCAGGAGATTAGAAAGACAATTATAGCCAAGCATGTTAAAGGTAAAGGCTATAAGACCATCTCCAAGCAGCTTGATGTTCCTGTGACTACAGATGCACATATTATTCAGAAATTTAAGATCCACACTACTGTAGCCAACCTCCCTGGACGTGGCCGCAGGAGGAGACGGATAATACGAATGGTAACAAAAGAGCCCAGAACAACCTCTAAACACATTTATGGTAGAGTCATTTTTGGGGGTTTCGTGACCAACCTCCCAGGACCTTTTTTTCTCACTGGATTTAGCATTCTAGACCCATTTTAATGAAAATAAGCTCCCATGTACCTCCCAAAAATTACGGGAAACCTTTTTTTTGCCCAAAATTCAAAATGGCCACCAAAATGCATACCACCACCTATATCTCAGTAACTAATTCAGCTAGGAGGTTGATTTTGGTGTCTAGACATAGGTTTTTGGGGTCAAGCATTCCATTAATGCTATTAGTTTACTTGTGAAACAAACCCATCACGATGAAATCCAATATGGCCGCCAATATGGCCACCGATTAACATTTTTTTTGTTTCTTGACTACTAAGGCACCTAGAAAGCTGATGTTGGTGTCAAAACAGAGGTTTAAGGGGTCATACTATCTGTTTATTCCAATAAAAGTGTGTTTAAATGATTACATAATCGAGAAATCCAAGATGGCGGCCGGCTGTCATTTTCACATGCAATGGACTTTTTCATATCCGTCACCAAATGAGCTAAAAAAAGTCAAGTGAGGCTCCTGTGAACCATCCATTGTGTTCATTAGTGCCCTCATTGTCTGTCAAGCTCAAAATGGCCCCCAGCCGCCATCTTGGAACACACTTTACGCAGGCACATTTTCTCTAGACCTTATGTTAATGCCACGCAAACGTCCAACTCAATTACATGTAGTCTACTATCAATCACCACATCACATCATACTAAGATGTCCAACTACACATCACTATCACTACTTGATTCACTATCAATGAATGAGTCATGTTAGATAACGTGGTGTAACATGTCTGGTGCATATAATGCCCTTTTGGCCCTTTGGCCCAATCAATATTCCCACATTGAAACCGATCAAGTCCTTTCCATCGTAGAGTTTTTTCACGAATTGAATTCCATTTTTGGTCCTTGGTATTATCCAAAGAGTCACTTTTGGTACATGGTTGACCACAACGTAGAATGCATTCGTATTCACCGGAAGACGTTGATGGTAATTCATCGTTGTCACTTGCAGTATCCATTTTATCCCTCACTTTATATGAATAAGTGTCTGAAAACAAAAACAAATTTGTCATTATCAGAACAGAGGAGAGAAAAAGGAGGGATGACAAGACCTAGAGTCAAAGGCCCTTGTACTGTCTACTGTCATTACGGTAGCATTAAGCAAGCAGCATGGTCAATATGCTAACATTACCTGACTATACAGTATGGAACAAGATTCAGAATTCTAACCTCTCCAGATAAGTTTAAAGCTAAATTTATACATACCTGGCAACCTTGGTTAAATTGGAAAGATTAGGACTACATATTATGGCAGCACAGATGTTACAAAATCACTGCATCCTCTCTCTTGCTATGCAAAAAGGAATCAATGAATCAAGCATAGGATTCCGGGAATCCTAAGGGGATTACCCAAGTGTTCCTCAGTGAAATCACTGAATCAATGCAGGAGCTTTCTAATAATTATTAAAAATGAATGTAAGGATACCTCATTTGACATTTTTAGCTCATTTGGTGACGGATATGAAAAAGTCCATTGCATGTGAAAATGACAGCCGGCCGCCATCTTGGATTTCTCGATTAAGTAATCATTTAAACACACTTTTATTGGAATAAACAGATAGTATGACCCCTTAAACCTCTGTTTTGACACCAACATCAGCTTTCTAGGTGCCTTAGTAGTCAAGAAACAAAAAAAATGTTAATCGGTGGCCATATTGGCGGCCATATTGGATTTCATCGTGATGGGTTTGTTTCACAAGTAAACTAATAGCATTAATGGAATGCTTGACCCCAAAAACCTATGTCTAGACACCAAAATCAACCTCCTAGCTGAATTAGTTACTGAGATATAGGTGGTGGTATGCATTTTGGTGGCCATTTTGAATTTTGGGGAAAAAAAAAAGGTTTCCCGTAATTTTTGGGAGGTACATGGGAGCTTATTTTCATTAAAATGGGTCTAGAATGCTAAATCCAGTGAGAAAAAAAGGTCCTGGGAGGTTGGTCACGAAACCCCCAAAAATGACTCTACTGTTTGAGCCAAAGTGGACTTCATGGGAGACGACCAAGGAGGACACTACTATTGAAAACAAATCATAAAAAAGCCAGACTGGAATTTGTCAACCTGCATGTTGACAAGCCACAAAGCTTCTGGGAGAATGTTCTAAGGACAAACGAGACAAAACTGGAACTTTTTGGCAAGGCACATCAGCTCTATGTTCACAGACGCAAAAATGAAGCATACCAAGAAAAGAACACTGTCCCTACTGTGAAACATGGAGGTTCTGTTATGTTCTGGAGCTGCTTTGCTGCATCTGGCACAGGGTGTCTTGAGTCTGTGCAGGGTACAATGAAATCTCAAGACCATCAAGGTATTCTAATGAGAAATGTGCTGCCTAGTGTCAGACAGCTTGGTCTCAGTCACAGGTCATGGGTCTTGCAACAGGGTAATGACCCAAAATACACAGCTAAAAACACCCAAGAATGGCTAAGAGCGAAACACTGGACTATTCTAAAGTGACCTTCTATGAGCCCTCATCTAAATCCTATTGAACATCTGTGGAAGGAGCTGAAACATGCCGTCTGGAGAAGGCACCCTTCAAACCTGAGACAACTGGAGCAGTTTGCTCATGAGGAGTGGGCCAAAATACCTGCTGAGAGGTGCAGAAGTCTCATTGACAGTTATAGAAATCATTTGATTGCAGTGATTGCCTCAAAAGGTTGTGCAACAAAATATTAAGGGTACCATCATTTTTGTCCAGGTGTGGCGATGTTAAAATAAGACACGGCGTCTGGAGTTTTAATGAAGTTTATTGATCAAATCATCGCCATCACGGAGCTCACCCCAGCGGCTGTATAAGCATGCTGGGGATCGCTCTCAGGCTCTCATGAGCAGTCGTCAGAAGCAGTCAGAAGAAGAACAGAGAGTGAACATATGAATTCAGCCACTTAAATACCCAGCAACGGACAATACATCAAAGGCATTTTATCATCAAAGGAAATGCATTCAGACATGTGACATTTGTACCACAATGCGAGCAGGAAGCATGAATGTTTGCATTTGCGTCATACATATCCACAGGATGCTGGTGCCTGAACTAAGCACAGGAAGGCTGCCTATTGATCTCAACACACACATCTCACTGTCCTGTTAATTGCTCTAGTCGAGCGCTGTGTTTGTCCGTGGCTGCTGTGGGGGGGTACCCCATACAGGCCTGTTTCATGAGTTTGTTTTTTATAATAATTCTGTTGAACCACAATTCAAAAGCATTGTCTGATTTTTTTTTTTTTTACAATACAGCTTCAAGAATTTAAATAACATTTCATTCACTCAAATGAGACTTAAAACTGAAAATAAAAATCAAAGGACGACAGTGGAGTACAGCACCTCAACTCTCGAGTTTTCATTTTTGACACACTTTACAAGACTACGGCTTCTCACCTGTGTGAATTCTCATGTGTTTTTTCAAAGAACCATATTCAGTAAAACTTTGACCACATGACTCACTGTTTTATTTATTTGCATCACATTTGATTACAAGTGCAACGGGCCCCAGCCAGGGGTCTATGGTTACACTTTAAATCAAAAAGCTTTGTATCCAAGGGCTCGCTTCAAGATGGAGACTGTTCCTCTGACTGCTGAGATCTGTATTTCACAGATGCTAGGGCAGCTGGGGATCGCCTGTAGATATTTTTTCAGTTTCTTCTTCACCATCCCAGTTGCTCCCACCACCACAGGTATAATATCTGTTTCCTGCAGTTTCCAGGTGCTCCTTAGGTTGTTTTTGAGGTCTTGATATTTTTTCTCTTTCTGCTCAATTGAGGCCATAGTCGTTTGGTATGGTTACATCTATTAATTTGGCAGTTTTGTCCTTTTTGTTCAAGATAACAATGTCCAGCTTTATTGCTCCTCCTTCTATGCGTCTTTCAGGTTCAGGTTACTTTATTTGTACCCGTAGGTAGATTTGTTTTGCAGTCTGGTGACATCCATATTTACAAGCCACAAATTACATTCAACATAGACACAAACACAGGCACACATGAAATTAACTATAAACATGAAAAAAATACTCAAGGCTCCATCAATCAGGGTATAAAAAGACAAAGAGATGAGAGAAAAACAAGAGGTAAGAGAGAAGAGTCATATTAAAAGTTAAAAACTAGTCAAAGAGGTTAAAAACTCAAAGGTCTTAAACCCAATAAAATGTTTAGAACCCAAGTAACATCCTACACAAATAAGTAAATATAAAATGGAGTTAATAAATAGGTACAGGTAATAATATAGGTACATCCCAGTTGGGATTTCCTTGTCATAAAAGACGGTAATATCTCTGTTGGAGCTTGACTGACTCTGGAGTGTGCCATCATACCAGTCCTTTTACTTCTATTTTAAATTCTTTGCATATTTTCCAGTGTATATAACAGCAGATCTTATTGTGACGAGCAGTGTAGTGTCCATCAGCCATGAGGACCTGGCAACCGGAGAGTAGGTGGCTTACACTCTCCACCGTTGCATGACAGAATCGACATTTGTCACTCTGTGACAGTCCTGCCATTTTTTTAAAGCCATTAGGCAGAAGTCCCTGGTCTTGTGCTCCAATCTCTCCTCGTCGTACCCCAGATCTCCGTTCCTGATCCAGTGCGATGTCTCTTCTTTATCAATATAATCCCTATTGAGCTCCTCCTGAAAGTGCCCTGTTTGCTTATGCTGCTTCAATCTTTCTTTTCTTTCCTCCTGTGTCCTTTTGCTGTATTTTTCCCATGTCTTTCTAGCTATTTTTGTTGCTGGGTTTTGTTGACTGGCTTTTATTTTGTCCAATAAGTCTCCTACAAAGGCCTTAACTTGTTCAGTTATGGATGTGAAGTGACTAAGGGTTTCATGGTGTTGGGTGACTTTTTCCATTGTATCGTTGTTTGAGCTTTTTAGGTATTGACCAATGCTTATTATTGTCACCCTATAGGCCTGGTTTATTTCAATTAGGCCCAGCCCTCCCTCTTTACGGGGTATATATAGCCTATCTAAGCACTGAGTTTTATATGTTACCTTGTGCAGGGTCAGGGTCTTCCTGGTTCCAACATCCAACTTGTCCAGTTCTCCCTGTGGCCAGTCTATCACCCCAAATCCATATTTGACAACTGGTACTGCCAGCTGGTTTATCGCAGTGATCTTATTTTTAGGCTTTAAGTTTGATTTACAGATTCTCTTTAGATGATGTTGGTATTCTTTTTTGATTATTTCCTTTGTTTTCCTGTGTTCAATAGTTGTGTTCTCCTCTATGCCCAGATATTTATATGCCGATTCATCTGCCAGGTGTTTGATGTACTTATTGTCATCTATTTGGATGTTCTGATGCTGTTTTCTTTCCTTTTTTTATTGTACATTTTGTGCATTTGTCGAGTCCAAATTCCATGCAGATGTCCTTTGAGAACACGTGAACAGTATTGACAAGTTGATTCAGTTTCTGTTCAGATTCTGCATAAAGCTTGAGGTCGTCCATGTAGAGGAGAGGATTCACTCTCTTGTTCCCTTTTCTTGTTCTGCATTTGCTTGAATCATACCCGATATCAAGATCTGATAGGATTTTGCTTAAGGGGTCGATACACAGACAGAAGAGCAATGGTGAGAGACTGTCCCCCTGGAATATTCCTTGTTGGATCCTGATGTCTGGGATTGTTATTTGCCCTTCTTTATGGTTAAGTGTAATTGTAGTTTTCCACTTAGCCATCTGGACCTTCAGAAAAGTTTTAACTTCTGGGTTGATGTTATACAGCTCCAGACAGTATGTTATCCAGGAATGGGGAACACTGTCAAATGCCTTTTTGTAGTCTATCTACACAATGCTTAAATTTCTCTCACGCTTCTTGCAGTCTTCCAGGATGGTTTTGTTAATGAGCAGTTGTTCTTTGGCTCCCAGCTTATTTCTTACGCAGCCTTTTTTGCTGAAGTTGCAAGTAGTTTCCTATATCCAGATGTTAATAGATCACCTCAGTCATGAGTCCTGTCAGCCATTTGTATGTAGTGGGGATGCAGCGGATGGATCTGTATTAACTTGTTGGGTTTAGGGCTCTTGGGCAAGAGTATGGTATTGTAGCCCGTGTATTTGTGCCTACATATGTTTAAGCATAAAGTGGATGCTGAGATTACAAATGGGGATTGACCTCACGACCGAAGGGGACAATAGGTCTGGACCACCTGCGGGGAACAACAAGAGGACTGGGGTATGATGAAAGGACTTCCCGACTCCCGGGAGACAGGTGGAGGACTGAAGGTCTGGAAGGGGAAGAAATGTCAATAGAGGGTTTTGACAGGGATACGTGATTCTTCCTTTGTGTGAATCATCTGTGTGAAAAGCCTTTGTGTGAAATGGTATAAATGTGAAGCTTGGATGTAGCTCAGGCTCTTTGCTCGTTTGAGAGAGAAGGCTGGGGATGTGATGCTTGAATAAACTGAATTAAAAAGCAATTCAGCCTCTTTATTCCACACTCCCCACATTGGTGACCCAGTGACGTGGAGAATGCCTGGAGAGGGTCTCCGCGTTCCGGACTCGCTGGAGTCTGCCCTAGCAAGCGCCGTAGCCGTCAAACTGCCAGAATTCTGGCAGGACAACCCACAGTCGTGGTTCCTACAAGCGGAGTCACAGTTTGTGCTCGCAGGGGTAACGGCGGATGACACTAAGTTCCACCATGTCATCGCTAGGCTCGACAACCGCACAGTTCGGTGCGTGCGGAGCTTGGTACAGCAGCCACCCACCAGCGACAGATACGGCAGGTTGAAAGCTGCCCTCACCAAGTTTTTCACGCCCTCAGCCGAAGAGAGGGCTAGGAGGCTCCTGGCTTTGCTCAACCAAGGGGGACACAGGCCAGGCACCCTGATGGAGGACATGCTGCAGCTGAGGGGGTCAGACGACGATAATTTCCTCTTCAAGTACATCTTCCTAACTAACCTCCCGACGCACATGAGAGGAACGCTGTCCAGCGTACGTTGTGAGACCCAGGAGGATTTCCGGGAGCTGGCCCAGGAGGCAGAGAGGCTCCTGGACGCCTGCGGCGAGCAGACGGCTGCAGCGGCGACCCAAGGCAGTGGTGAGCCAGAGGCAGCAGACCCAATCCTACCAACAACGGCAGCGGCGCGGCCTCGACGCGGTGGAGGTGATGGTTCAGTGGCAGAGGCGCGGCCCCGACGCAGCGGAGGAGATGATCTCTGTTTTTATCATCGGAGGTTCGCCGAGAGGGCACGCAGGTGTGTGCCGCCATGCAGCTTCAGGAGTTCGGGAAACGGCAAGACCGAGGGTCGTTAGCAGCTTCGACTCTCGGCAAAAACAACAAGCTGCTCTACATCAGAGATGCGGGCTCCGGGCGGGAGTTCCTCATAGACACCGGAGCCCAAGTGAGCTTCATCACCCCAACCTACGCTGACCGGTTGGCTGGGCCCCGTGGTAGCGGAGCAACGGCGGCAAACGGCTTGAGCATCAACACCTACGGGAAAAGGACTTTGTCTTTACGCTTACATGGCCGCACGTATGAATGGTCTTTTGTCATAGCGGCGGTGAGTTTCAACATGTTAGGTGCTGATTTTCTGTGCTCACATGGTCTGTTAGTTGATCTTGCCAATAGGCGGCTGGTAAATGCACTCTCTTTTTACTCTCTCCCCTGTTCAGCTCGAGTGTCCCCGCCACCAGTACAGACCAACGTCGCCACAGCAGGTGGTAAGTTCCACACACTCCTCACCCAGTTCCCAGCACTCACGGTACCCACTTTTTCAGCAACGGTCGCGAAACACGGGGTGGAGCATTTTATCACTACAGCTGCCCCCCCCGTCTTCGCGAAGGCTCGGCGCTTGGATGCTGCCAAGCTCTCCATAGCGCGTGAGGAGTTCGCCAGCCTTGAGAGGCTGGGCATCTTTCGCCGTTCGAAAAGCCCATGGGCTTCGCCGCTGCATATGGTCCCGAAAGCCGACGGCTCCTGGAGACCGTGCGGCGATTACCACAGGCTGAACAACGCCACAGCACACGATTGCTACCCCATCCCACACATCCAGGATTTTTCAGTACATCTAGCGGGGGCGCGCATTTTTTCCAAAATAGACCTGGTTCGCGGCTACCATCAGGTTCCAGTCCGACCTGAAGACATTCCTAAAACAGCGGTAATAACCCCGTTCGGACTTTTTGAGTTTCTACGCATGCCGTTTGGTCTTAAAGGAGCGGCGCAAACATTCCAATGGATGATGGACGCCGTGTTACGCGATCTCCCGTTCGTGTTCGTGTACCTCGACGACATTTTGGTCGCTAGTATTTCAGAGGAAGAACACGAAAAACACCTCACTGTGGTCTTTAGGAGGTTGGGAGAGCACGGCTTAATAATTAACCCAGCCAAGTGCAAGTTCGGCGTCGCGCAGATCGATTTTTTGGGCCACCGCGTTTCCCCAGAAGGGGCAGTTCCGTTACCGGATAAGATGCGCGCAGTGGCAGATTTCCCCTGACCACAAACGGTCAAGTCATTGCAGGAATTTTTAGGGATGGTGAATTTTTATAACTGTTTCCTGCCCCATGCAGCGCAGCTCATGCAGCCATTATACGCCGCGCTCAAAAAACAAAAAACATCCAATACCATCGAGTGGTCCCCAGAGCGGGAGCGCGCGTTCACGGAGATAAAAAAAGCCTTGGCTGACGCTGCGCTCCTAGCTCATCCTGACCCATCGGCACGTATCGCGCTAACGACCGATGCATCAGATGTGGCCATAGGGGCCGTAATAGAGCAGCATGTTGCCGGAGTTTGGCAGCCGCTGGCTTTTTTCAGCAAATCCTTGAGCGAGGCCGAGCGAAAATACAGCGCGTTTGACAGGGAGCTGTTGGCGCTTCATTTGGCTATTCGTCATTTCCAGTTCTGGCTGGAAGGGTGGCGGTTCACCGCTTTCGTGGACCACAAGCCGCTCACGTATGCGATGTCCAAAATTTCAGATCCGTGGTCGGGCCGGCAGCAGAGGCAGCTGGCCGCAATTTCGGAATTTACCACTGACATTCGGCATGTAGCGGGTAAACTCAACGTAGTAGCAGACTGCCTCTCGCGCGCGGTCACGGCACCGGCACGCGCAGAAGCAGAGGATACCACCGTGACCGCGCAGCAAGGTAGCAGCGAGGGAGCGCGCGCGGCCCCAGTTCACGTGGGGATAGATTACGCAGCCATGGAAGCGGAGCAGGGTGCAGATGCGGACGTGCGCGCGCTCCAGTCTGGACCAACAGGGTTAAGGCTGGAGAGCAGATGTTTGCAAACCGGTACGCCCCCCCTAATCTGCGATGTGTCGACCGGGCGCCCACGCCCGGTGGTCCCGGCTGCGTGGCACCGCCGCGTTTTTGACTCGGTCCACTCCCTGGCACACCCGGGAGTGCGCGCTTCGGTGAAAATGGTAGCGGAAAAGTTTCTTTGGCCGAGCCTGCGCAAGCACGTGAAAGAGTGGGCAAGAGCCTGCATGTCCTGTCAGCGGGCCAAAATTCACAAGCACACAAGAGCCCCTTTAGAACCGTTTCGCATTCCGGCCAGAAGATTTGATCACGTGCATGTCGACTTCGTGGGCCCCCTACCGTCGTCGTAGGGGTTCACACATCTTTTGACAATGGTGGACCGAACCACACGTTGGCCGGAAGTGGTCCCACTGGCATCGACCACAGCCGCGGAGGTGGCTCGCATTTTTTTAACGGCCTGGGTAGTGCGTTTTGGGGTTCCGTCGGATATTACGTCCGATAGAGGGCCTCAATTTGTCTCCGAGCTTTGGTCAGCGATGGCCAGCGGTTTAGGAGCAAAAATTCACCGCACTACTGCTTATCACCCTCAGGCTAATGGTTTATGCGAGCGTTTTCATAGGTCTTTGAAGGTAGCCCTCAGAGCGTCACTCACGGATGCAGATTGGGTAAACAAACTACCATGGGTTTTATTAGGGTTGCGTTCTGTGCCCAAGGAGGATTTAGATGCCTCCCCAGCGGAGTTAGTGTTCGCACAACCTCTCAGGCTGCCAGGCGAGTTTTTACCAGAGCACCCGGAGCCGGCCCCCCTCCCGGCTCTTGGGCCGCTAATCGGCACGGGAGCGGACATGCTCCCGGGCCCCGTTCATCATGCTTTTCCGCGCGTTTTCGTTCCCAAAGCTTTAAAAAATGCTGAGTTCGTTTTTGTCAGGCACGAGGCTCTAAGATCAACCCTCAGACCGCCATATGATGGGCCATATAGAGTGCTGGAGACAGGTGATAAGCATTTTGTGCTAGATTTGGAAGACAGAAAAGAGACAGTTAGTATTGACAGACTGAAACCTGCTTTTGTGATGAATGACAAGCCTGTATGGGTAGCGAGGGCACCTCGACGCGGCAGACGCCCCAGGGGAAGTGTCCCGGAGCCCCCGCAGGGATCAGATAACCACTCTCTTCCTCAGTCAACAGATCCTTTGCAGAGGGGTGCCGCAGGGAAGGCGAGGCCGGCTTACAGCAGATTCGGAAGGCGGTTGAAGCCCAGGCGGCGCACAGACTGAGTGTTTGATGTTAGATGTACTGTTGATAGTAGCATGTTCACTGAAAATTGAATGTATTGTCCATTCTTCGTCGTTTGGGGGGGGGGGTTATGTAGCCCGTGTATTTGTGCCTACATATGTTTAAGCATAAAGTGGATGCTGAGATTACATATGGGAATTGACCTCACGACCGAAGGGGACAATAGGTCTGGACCACCTGCGGGGAACAACAAGAGGACGGGGGTACGATGAAAGGACTTCCCGACCCCCGGGAGACAGGTGGAGGACTGAAGGTCTGGAAGGGGAAGGAATGTCAATAGAGGGTTTTGACAGGGATACGTACAGTATGTTATCCAGGAATGGGGAACACTGTCAAATGCCTTTTGGTAGTCTATCTACACAATGCTTAAATTTCTCTCATGCTTCTTGCAGTCTTCCAGGATGGTTTTGTTAATGAGCAGTTGTTCTTTGGCTCCCAGCTTATTTCTTACGCAGCCTTTTTCGCTGAGGTTGCAAGTAGTTTCCTATATCCAGATGTTAATAGATCACCTCAGTCCTGAGTCCTGTCAGCCATTTGTATGTAGTGGGGATGCAGCAGATGGATCTGTATTAACTTGTTGGGTTTAGGGCTCTTGGGCAAGAGTATGGTATTTCCATATGTGACCCACTCTGGTGCTTCTTCTTCTCCCCTAACAAGTTGGCTAAATGCCTCTGCAGTGTTTGTGCAGTATTGTCATTTTTTGAGCCAGAAGTTTGGTATTTTATTTATTCCAGGGGATTTGAAGTTGAGATGTTTCCTGATATTTTCTTTCACAGTTTCTTCTGTGATTTTTAATGAGGGGATCTGTTGTTTTCTTTTATTTTTACTGGCAATAGTTTGAATCCAATTATTACTTTTATATTGTACTGGGTGCTCTGGTTTTGCTAGAATGTTTCTAGTTGTATTTTTTCAGGCAGTACCTCTACTTTTATGGTTTCTTCTGCAAGCCTCCTATAGACTTGTTTTGGGTTTTCTGCGAATAGTTTATCAGTTTTGAGTTCTTTCTCTTTTGTCCATTTCTAATTTGGGCTGCTAGGGCTTTGACTTGCTCCTGGTGCTCTGCTATTTTTCCTATAATTTGCTCTTTCCTAATGTTATACATTTTTTTGGATTCTGTTGATTACTCCTAGTAATTTGGTAGTGCAGCTTTGGTTATGTACAGCGGGGCAAAAAAGTATTTAGTCAGCCACCAATTGTGCAAGTTCTCACACTTAAAAGATGAGAGGTCTCCAATTTTCATTATAGCTATACCTCAACTATGAGAGACAAAATGAGAAAAAAAAAATCCAGAAAATCACATTGAAGGATTTTTAATGAATTAATTGGTAAATTCCTCGGTAAAATAAGCATTTGGTCAATAACAAAAGTTCATCTCAATACTTTGTTATATACCCTTTGTTGGCAATGACAGAGGTCAACCATTTTCTGCAAGTCTTCACAAGGTTTTCACACACTGTTGCTGGTATTTTGGCCCATTCCTACATGCAGATCTCCTCTAGAGCAGTGATGTTTTGGGGCTGTCGCTGGGCAACACAGACTTTCAACTCCCTCCAAAGATTTCCTATGGGGTTGAGATCTGGAGACTGGCTAGGCCACTCCAGGACCTTGAAATGCTTCTTACGAAGCCACTCCTTTGTTGCCCGGGCAGTGTGTTTGGGATCATTGTCATGCTGAAAGACCCAGCCACATTTCATCTTCAATACCCTTGCTGATGGAAGGAGGTTTTCACTCAAAATCTCACGATACATGGCCCCATTCATTCTTTCCTTTACACGGATCAGTCGTCCTGGTCCCTTTGCAGAAAAACAGCCCCAAAGCATGAGGTGTCCACCCCCATGCTTCACAGTAGGTATGGTGTTCTTTCTTCTCCAAACACGACAAGTTGAGTTTTTACAATAAAGTTCTATTTTGATTTCATCTGACCATATGACATTCTCCCAATCCTCTTCTGGATCATCCAAATGCTCTCTAGCAAACTTCAGACGGGCCTGGACATGTACTGGCTTAAGCAGGGGGACACACCTGGCACTGAAGGATTTGAGTCCCTGGCAGCGTAGTGTGTTACTGATGGTAGCCTTTGTTACTTTGGTCCCAGCTCTCTGCAGGTCATTCACTAGGTCCCCCCGTGTGGTTCTGGGATTTTTGCTCACCGTTCTTGTGATCATTTTGACCCCACGGGGTAAGATCTTGCATGGAGCCCCAGATCGAGGGAGATTATCAGTGGTCTTGTATGTCTTCCATTTTCTAATAATTGCTCCCACAGTTGATTTCTTCACACCAAGCTGCTTACCTATTGCAGATTCAGTCTTCCCAGCCTGATGCAGGTCTACAATTTTGTTTCTGGTGTCCTTTGACAGCTCTTTGGTCTTGGCCATAGTGGAGTTTGGAGTCTGACTGTTTGAGGTTGTGGACAGGTGTCTTTTATACTGATAAAGAGTTCAAACAGGTGCCATTAATACAGGTAACGAGTGGAGGACAGAGGAGTCTCTTAAAGAAGAAGTTACAGGTCTGTGAGAGCCAGAAATCTTGCTTGTTTGTAGGTGACCAAATACTTATTTTACCGAGGAATTTACCAATTAATTCATTAAAAATCCTTCAATGTCATTTTCTGGATTTTTTTTTTCTCATTTTGCCTCTCATAGTTGAGGTATACCTATGATAAAAGTTGGAGACCTCTCTCATCTTTTAAGTGGGAGAACTTGCACAACTGGTGGCTGACTAAATACTTTTTTTCCCCCACTGTATATAATTAGTCATTTGAGAGAATTCAGCCCTAAATCGATGTATTTTTCCTTTTTAATTTCTTTTTCCAATTAGGTGTGGAGATTTTTGTTTTGGTTTGTTGTTCTTTTTTATATATATTCTGGAGCTAGTTTGCTCTGCATATGCCATGCTGCTCTGAAGTTTATGCAGTGCAGCTCTGTCAGATTGACCCCTGGAGGTATAAGTACAGTTAGGCCTCTGTTGACCTTGTGCAGCAATAATTTGAATTCTTTATTCTCTTTGAACTTAATTAATTTAGAACACTCTTTCATTGTCATTTTTTCCCCTATTTTGTTGGCAATATCCTCTTCTAGTTCTAGTTGTTCTTGACTCAGTTCTATTTATCTGCTTCGTTAGTGGTGCCTGGCCTGCACTGCCCCTTGTTGCTTCGTCAGGGTGTTCTAATTCTGAGTTAGAGGTTGCAGAGAAATCATCTGGGTGGTCTGGTGGCACCTCAGTAGGTTGCGTTTGATAGGGTTGTTCCATCAGTGATTTTTCAGGTAGTGGCAGCGGACACTCAATTGACTATATGTTGTTCTGTGCCATTTTCCTATTTCTGTGTGCATGTGCTCCAGTTGTTACTCTGTGAAGTACCTTTGGGTGAGGAAGTTGTGTCTCTGGGTTGGAAGTTTGGCTCGGGGTATGAAAATTTTATCCGGGCAGTGATGGTAGAAGATTCGTTGCCACTCATTGCATCATTTCCACTGGTTGCTCCATTTCATTTTGGCACACTCAGTTGCCCATATTAAAACCCATTTTTCCTCCATGCTCCACTGACTTTGCTTGTATTCTTGTTATTCAGATAGGTTGGCGTCTTGATAGTCTTTTATTGCTTGGGATTCAGCTTCAGGCGTGATCTTTTCAATTTCCTCTTGTCCTAGGTATTTTGAGACCAGAGACACAATAAATGTTCATTTGGAAGTGGTGGTGGCTGCTTTCTTTTCTGGTGGTAGCTTGGAGTCGCTGATCTTCTCCTCAAATATCTGCTTTTTTCTTCTGCCCCACTTCTCATACCTTGAATAAACAAAGCATGACAGGATAATTTTCTTCTCCTCAAGGGACCATTTTATAGTTTCTTCTTTTCTTGTATACCTTTTAGTCCTTTTTTGATCTTGTTGGAGCCCAGGTCCAGATCTGTGGTGGTCTGATGGGGGTCCCGGCTGAGTGTGACACTCGAAGATGAAGCTGCACCATTGCTCTCAACAGCCCGCCTGGTGCAAGAACGAGTTGAGGGGACCGTTTTATCCTGGTCAGTACCTTTCCAGCATCTTTTTCCTGTTTTATTCATTTTTCATATTGGGTCCCTCATCGTCCACGGCTTCTTATTGGGTATTCAAAGCTGCCCTCACCATGATTATTCATAGTGAGGTGGTGCCCTCCCATCTGCGACCCAGGGGACATGCTGGCTAGCCTGAGAGAAAAGGCCAAAAGCTTCTCCCCGTTTCATTTATTTGCATCACATTTCAATACAAGTGCAATGGGCCCCAGCCAGGGGTCTATGGTTACACTTTAAATCAAAAAGCTTTGCATCCGAGGGCTCTCTTCAAGATGGAGACTGTTCCTCTGATTGCTGAGATCTGTATTTCACAGGTACTAGGGCAGCCGGGGATCGCCTGTAGATATTTTTTTCAGGTTCTTCACCATTCCAGTTTCTCCCACCACCACAGGTGAATCTGCTTCCTGCAGTTTCCAGGTGCTCCTTAGGTCTTTTTTGAGGTCTTGATATCAATACCTGTGTGAATTCTCATGTTAGTTTTCAAATTAACATATTTAGTACAACTTTGACCACATGTTTCACAGGAAAAAGGCTTCTCACTGTTTTATTTATTTATATCTCACTTCATTACAAGTGCAATGGGCCCCAACCAGGGGTCTATGGTTACACTTTAAATTAAAAAGCTTTAAATCCGAGGGCTCTCTTCAAGATAGAGACTGCTCCTCTGATTGCTGAGATCTGTATTTCACAGATGCTAGGGCAACCGGGTATCGCCTGTAGATATTTTTTTTAGGTTTTTCTTCACCATCTCAGTTGCTCCCACCACCACAGGTATTATGTCTGCTTCCTGCAGATTCCAGGTGCTCCTTAGGTCATTTTTGAGGTTTTGATATTTTGTTATTTTTTCTCTTGGTGTTAGACGGCGGACAAGGAGTATAAGGTACAGACCCACCTTCCCATCCGTTATTATGGGGAATGTACGCTCTATACTGGGAAAGGTAGATGAGCTAGCGGCTATCTGCCGCTACGATAGCACATACCGGGAGTGCTCTCTCCTTTTGTTTTCTGAGACTTGGCTAACTGAACTAGCAGCAGATGCTAACATTGAGCTGGAGGGTTTCCACATGATACGAGCAGACCGAACACCAGACAGTGGCAAAGCAAGGGGCGGTGGAGTGATAATGTATGTTAACAACAACTGGTGCAGACCGGGACATATCACTGTTAAACAACAACACTGCAGCAAAGACATTGAGTTGCTAGCTGTTAGCATGCGGCCTACATATCTCCCGAGAGAACACTCACACGTGATCTGCATTGTTGTTTATGCAAATCCGATGGCGAACGCTGGGACAGCGCGTGACGTCATCCATTCAGTAACCAGCAGGCTGCAGACAGAACACCCAGATGCTCTTCTCCTCATCTCGGGCGATTTCAACCATGTTTCACTATCTCCCATTCTACCCACGTTTACCCAGTATGTCACATGCCACACTAGAGACAATAAAACACTGGACTTATTCTACGCAAACACTAAGGAGGCGTACACCTCATCACAACTCCCCCCACTCGGGAGATTGGATCACAACTTGGTTCATTTCCGGCCGGTGTACAAACCCCTAGTGCACAGACAACCTCCGGCCATGTGCACAGTGATGTTATGGTCTTTGGAGGCAATGGACACTCTAAAGGGCTGTTTTGAAGCCACCGTCTGGAAGCAGCTCTGCGATCCACATGGTGAGGACATCGATGGCCTCACTCACACCTTCACGGGCTACCTCAGCTTCTGTGTGGACAAATCCGTTCCCACCAAGACCATACGGTGTTGCTCAAACAACAAACCCTGGATCAACCCTGAGATAAAAACACTTCTGAGAGAGAAGAAGAGGATCTTCAGGTCGGGGAACAGGGAGATGCTGAAGTCCGTACAGAGGGAGCTGAGGAGAAAGATCAGAGAAGGCAAGGACAGCTTCAGGAGGAAGATGGAGGACAAGCTGCAACAGAGCGACATCAGCGGGGTCTGGAGAAACCTCAAAACCATCTCTGGGCTCCAGAATACCTCCCCCCAGGCCACGGGGGGCAGGGAGTGGGCGAACAATCTGAATCTGTTTTTCAATAGGTTTGACCAACCGCCCTCCCCCCTGACTGCACAACAACCACTGCTGCCTCTAAAGACATCAAGTCCTGCTGCCCACTCCCCACTCCACCAACACCCCCCCACTCCCAACACACAGCCCCCCATCCTGACCCTGACCAGGACCCAGGTGAGGACGGAGCTGAGGAAGATCAAGGCGAGGAAGGCGTCGGGACCGGACGGCATCAGCGCAAAGCTCCTCAAGTCCTGTGCAGACCAGCTGTGTGGGATTGTGACGTACATCTTCAACCTGAGCCTGAAGCTGGGGAGGGTACCACAGCTGTGGAAAACATCTTGTGTGGTACCTGTACCAAAAACTTCCCACCCCAAAGACCTGAACAGCTACAGACCAGTGGCCTTGACGTCACACTTGATGAAGACCCTGGAGAGACTGCTCCTTGCTCACCTCCGCCCCCTGGTGGAACCAGCGATGGATCCACTCCAGTTCACCTACCAGCATGGCATTGGGGTGGAGGATGCGGTGATCTTCCTCCTTCACCGTTCTCTGTCCCACCTGGAGAAGCCCGGGAATGTGGTGAGGATCATGTTCTTTGACTTCTCCAGCGCTTTCAACACCATCCAACCGATGATCCTGAAGGACAAGCTGCTGTGCGCAGGGGTGGACCAGCACCTGTCATCATGGATCCTGGACTACCTCACGAACCGGCCTCAGTTTGTGAGAACCCAGGACTGTGTGTCCAACACGATCATCGGTAGCACGGGGGCCCCCCAGGGAACGGTGTTGGCTCCCTTCCTGTTCACTCTTTACACTGTGGACTTCTCACACAACACAACACACTGCCATCTACAGAAGTTCTCTGATGACTCTGCGATCGTTGGCCTCATCTCCAATGGAGATGAAGCTGAGTACAGAGGGCTTATCCAGGACTTCGTGGACTGGTGCCATCGGAACTGCCTCCAGATCAACGCGAGGAAAACTAAGGAGCTGGTGGTGGACTGCCGCAGGCAAGGACAACCCCTCACAGCACCAGTAAATATACAGGGAACAGACATTGAGATGGTGACATCCTACAAGTACCTGGGTGTTCATCTGAACAATAAACTAGACTGGTCACACAATACTGACGCACTCTACAAGAAGGGACAGCGCAGGCTGTTCCTACTGAGGAGACTCAGGTCTTTTGATGTACAAGAGGCGCTGCTGAAGACATTCTATGACACGGTGGTGGCATCAGCCATCACTTTTGGAGTGGTCTGCTGGGGCAGTGGCATTACTGCAGCCGATAGGAAGAGACTGAACAAACTGATCAAGAAAGCTAGCTCCGTCCTGGGGCAGCACCTTGATCCGGTGGAGGAGATAGGAGAGAGAAGGACGGTGGCTAAACTGTCATCTCTGCTGGAGTCCGAGTTCCACCCTATGCAGGACATACTGAATGCACTGAGGAGCTCATTTAGCAGCAGACTACATCATCCCAGGTGCACAACCGAGAGGTTTTGCAGGTCCTTCCTACCAACGGCTGTCAGACTGTACAACCTAAGCAGGGCTGCTCGCAGAGATAGCAAAAAGACGTAACAACCTAATAGTTTTTTGAATGCAAAAGATGCAATAGACTTACACAATGGTCCCCTCCGGCATACAACTAGGAAAATACCGGTCGCTATGGAGGGTGAGAATATGCATGGGCACATAATCATACCATGTAGGATAACCAAGTAGACGGTTGTGCTGTTTCATTCCATCTAGCTACAATGCTCCGCACTGGGTGTGTTTATGTTTATGTTTTCTGCACTTCAGAGAGAGCAGACGCTTTCTTCCCCTCTCCCTCCTAATCCTCTTCCCTCTGATTCCAGCTTGCAATGTTGCATTGTGTCTGTGTTTAGTCGCTCTTCTTCTGCTGAGTCTTAATCTAAACGGAAATTATGGATTTGGAAGCGGCTTAAATGTGCTATTGTCACCACTTTCAACAAGAACCGGGCCAAGGGGGAGCCCAAGAATTGGAACCTGCTGAGTGTATGATTTGACTGGAGATGCAGAAGACATCTATTGGCTATGATCACAGGATTTCTATTTTTGGCTCTGGAGTTTCCTGGTGTTTCAGAAATTGAGGAAGGTGGAGAGCTGTTCAAAATGCGGATCCAGGCAAGCTCATTCACCAATTCGACAAGTTGGGGAGTGCACGAGGCGGCATGGTGAACTGAATGGTGATTCAGATGGTGGAATACATCTTGAAGTCGCCAGTGCTCTCCAGAGAATGTTAAAGTTTAAGCCTGTACATGGAAATTATGAAGCACAGAATTGCACGGGTGAGGAAAATTCTATTCTCTGAGTGCACTGTGCAGATTTGACCTTGTCTTTGGTGCCCTGTTTACATTTACATTCCTCCTCGATGAAGATAAGCGGAAGGAGCGGCTCTGCTAACCCAAACAATCGACACAATCGCTGTTGTTTCAACAGAGTGGACTCTCTCAAGGACAGTGCACCACGTGTCTTCAACTCGCCACCTGCAAGCAAGAGAGAGAGACTCTGGACTTGCTTATAGATCACATGATTAACATCCATCCACTGCCAGGAGGGGCCCTCTGCTGTTCACTAGCGATTGACACACCTACACTATACTGCATACAACATTACAGGACTGATACACACACTGATATATAAACATACACTGACTCTCTCAACTCTTGTTTTGTGTGATCTATTGTCTGCTAATTTATATGTGCATTAGAGAGTTTTTTCTAGGTAATCACAATTTTGGTCATATAATGAGCTTTATATAAGCTCATTTAATGAGCTTTATTTTGATTAACAATGCTTTTTTCTCTCTGCCCATTGTGTTTCCCTACCCCCCCTTCCCCCCTCTTTACCCCCCACTGTATGACAGGCGCCTTGCATGGCTGCCGCGTCATTGGGTTGCGCTTATCTAGCGCGCCCAATGTCAAGTCAAATTCCTCGTATGTTTACTTGTGTTTCCTTGTAAACGTGCTTGGCAATAAAGTTCATTCTGATTCTGATGTTTATATTTATATATCTATATATTCATTCCATCTAGCTACAATGCTCCGCACTGTGTGTTTATATACCTACATATTATTCCATCTAGCTACATTGCTCCGCACTGTGTGTGTTTATATATTTACATATTTATTCCACCTAGCTGCAATGCTCCGTACTGTGGGTGTTTTATATATCTACATATTTATTCCATCTAGCTACAATGCTCCGCACTGTGTGTTTATATACTCATATATTTATCCCATCCAGCTACAATGCTCTGCACTGTGTGTCTGTGTGTATATATATACACTACCGTTCAAAAGTTTGGGGTCACCCAGACAATTATTTTGTGTTTTCCATGAAAAGTCACACTTATTTACCACCATGAGTTGTAAAATGAATAGAAAATATAGTCAAGACATTGACAAGGTTAGAAATAATGATTTTTATTTGAAATAATATTTTTTTCCTTCAAACTTTGCTTTCGTCAAAGAATCCTCCATTTGCAGCAATTACAGCATTGCAGACCTAACATGATTGCACAAGGGTTTTCTAATCATCCATTAGCCTTCTGACGCAATGAGCAAACACATTGTACCATTAGAACACTGGAGTGATAGTTGCTGGAAATGGGCCTCTATACACCTATGTAGATATTGCACCAAAAACCAAACATTTGCAGCTATAATAGTCATTTACCACATTAGCAATGTATAGAGTGTATTTCTGATTAGTTTAAAGTTATCTTCATTGAAAAGAAGTGCTTTTCTTTCAAAAATAAGGAAATTTCTAAGTGACCCCAAACTTTTGAACGGTAGTGTATATATTTATAGTAATATGTACATAAGTATATTAGCTGCTCTTGCTTGCTTGCTTTTTTTTTTCTTGCCTTCTGATTGTTGCTATCCCTGTGCTGTTGCAATCCTGGAATTTCCCCGTTGTGGGACTAAAGCCACATTTCCACTATATAGTTCTGCGCTACTCTTTTCTTTTCTTTACTACTTGTTTCTCCCGCGGCTGCGCCTCCATCACAACCGCGGAAAGCCGAGTATTGCTGGGGTGGGCGGGATTGAGGTGGCGCTACACTGCTGACGTATAAAGGACGAGACTGACTCCTCAACAACACAGAAAAAAATAGCGGATTACGAGCGGAGGATTTCCACAATGAATATCTTTAACGAGACAAGAGAATTTTACAGGAGAAGACGACGTGGATTGAGACAACACACGTTGGAGCAGGAGAGGAGAATAGCGGTTGCCCAGGAGGAATCTGAAGCAGCTGCATATGAAGCAGAGATCATTCAGAGATCATTTCATTTGTTCAGTGTTCATGTGCATACATATGTCAAACGTGTTTTTTAAATAAAATGTTGTGCACTTTTAAACTACGTCGCCTCTGTTGTTCAAAACGGTTAAATGTTAACAGATGGTTAATTAAATGCTGAAACACCGGGGTAATTTAAAATAATGCAGAAGCTTAATCCTAAACCCCTTTAATTTACCAAATAATTTATAATATTATAAAAAAGCCAATCCAAATCTAGACCCATTTTGTGTATTGTGTAATAATGATACACTGATGATAAACTGACTTCCCAAAAAATGCTGCAGCTAGACAACGCACTTTTGGTTTGATGGAATTGCCAATTGACCTTGGAATTACATGTGGAAACTTGTTATACTTCCAGTTAACTTTAACTTACAAAATAATTAAAAATATTATAAAAAAGCCAATCCAAATCTAGGCCCATTTTTTTGTATTGTGTATCATTTGAGTATCATTGTACAATCTATTGTTATTTATAAGGGTTATCTGTTCAGTGGTGGCTAATTACACACTAAAACAACGTAGAAATGACTCAAAAAAAAAAAATGCTGCAGCTAGACAACTCACTTTTGATTTGATGGAATTGCCAATAGACCTTGGAATTATATGTGGAAACTTGTTATACTTCCAGTTAACTTTAACTTACCAAATAATTGATATTATAAAAAAGCCAATCCAAATCTAGGCCCATTGCGTATCATTTTTCCCATCTATTGTTATTTATAACGGTTATCTGTTCAGTGGTGGCTAATTACACACTAAAACAACGTAGAAATGACTCCAAAAAAAAAAAATGCTGCAGCTAGACAACTCACTTTTGGTTTGATGGAATTGCCAATGAACCTAGAAATTTTATGATGAAACTTTTTTTAATCCTACTAAATACACTGACATTGTCACACTGCCCAACACCAAATTATAATTTTCTTTTTCAAACCAAAGATCACTATGGATCTATTGAATCACAATAGCATAGGTTTATCATATACATGTCAATGTTTACAACATCGAAAATGTTATATTTGGGTTTACATGTATGGGTATTTTCGCTTTATATTATACTAGACTGCTTATAATTTATTGGAATTCTCAGAATTTGGAATGCCGATATAACATTCAATTCACATGTACTTACCTTTTACCTAATTCGACTTTTACCTTTATCAGTGTGTACTGCTGAATGTAAATTACACCTGTGCAACTGCTTACAATTTTACTTAAAAACTGTACCCAATGTAGAGCAATGGATACAGCAGTGGTAATATTTATTAAATTTAACAATAACAATTACATTACCATTAAAAATCTTGACACCTTTATGGCTGAACAGCAGGATTAGGGTCATATGAGGCAATGGAATGTGTATGTAATTATTCGCCTTTATCATCCAGTGTTATAATATACAAACCACACTTTTATCCAAAAGACTAACATTTTATTACATTACAAATATTCCCAAAACATGTTAACAAATGGGGAGCTTTCAGTACTTCGACCAGACTGCCAAAATGGTTTAGGAAGGCTCCGTGGAAGGAAGCCGTCTCTGTCAGCTCATCCCTTCTTAATGCGGCTAACTGCAGGTGTCTTTCGCGCTGTTCGTGCTGCCGTTGATGCTGTTCGCGCATCCTTTCATGGATCCGCATCTCCTCAGCATGACTCTGGGCCATCAGTGATGCAAGGTCTGCAATGTTGCTGGACCTTTTCAGCTTGCCTATATGAAAGACAGAAGTCATTGTATTTAGATAACACTGGATCAAAACATGTCAGAAAAAATATTATGGAATTAAACTGTTGAAAGCCTGTGGTGGGATGCTTCGTTGCTGTATTTAAGCTCAACTGTCATGTTGCTGCCCCTCAGTAGAGTGGACTATAAGCAACTTCTGTGGTGATGTGGTTAGGCCCCCCTTCATTTCAAAAAGGATTAATTGTAAAAAGTATTTTGATTTAATGGGTTATTTTTAAAAGAATTTCTTTGTACTGTGGCCTCATAAATCAGAATGGGTTAATAGTGTTAGCTGACTTGAAGAATTTCAATCAAGCATTTTGATTTGAAGTCAGTACATGTGCTCCTTTTTTTTGTGAAAATACAACAGTATTTCCACCATCAACACACCTATAACACTGGGCCACTGTGGCTATGAACACCCCTGAATCTAGTATTTTTATAAACATAGAAAAACATTTTAAATTCCTTATTATGCGTCTATAGAAAATAACAATCACATATAAAAACAACCCGGGTGGTAATTTTCAGTTTGTTGTGCCTTACCAGCACTTGACCTGGAGATGCCGGGGCAGTCCAGTGAGGCGGACCCCAAGGGATTTGAAAACTGTGTATAGAAGGAAAAAGCACACAATAAAGCTCACAAACAAAGTGCAACATGTACCGCAAAAACAAAACTTTTTAACCAGAATACAATAAGCTTACGTCAGCGTTTTGTTCACGTGAATACTGAAATAAAAGCGCGATTCAGCAGCTTGATGCGAGGTAGCAGCAAGGTACAGAGGTAGCTAGCTATTAGCGGGCTAGCCATCACCACAATTGCCCACAATCAAACAACTTTCTTTATTGCTTAAATAAAGTGCGCTTTTGACCGAAAGGCAAGAAGACGGACAATAACAAAAAAACACTCACCGTCACCGTTTTCCAATTCCGTGGCCGTGTCGAGTCCAAATTCTCTGCCATAATAGCAGGCCGGACACTTCCTGGTACATTTTTTCATTGCGAGTTGCCCTACCAACTCGCTCTGGATGTAGTCATCGGCTACGAGGGACAGAAAAGTCCGCACCTCCTCGTTTGTTCATGGAATAAACTTGCGCGTGGACATCGTTATATGAGAACACAATTGTGAATCCAGTCACCGCAGTTACTCGCTGAAATTACAAATGGCGGTCGTGTAGCTTCAACAGAAAACAAAACGGACGCGTTTGGTGACGTTACGCCCTGACCAATCAGCGTTTAGCAGTCGATTGACGTCAATTCACACCTCGCTTTTCGCTCGGCTGCACCCTGCCTCTGAACAGGCACGAAAATTGTAACGGTTAAACCGTGAGGACTTGGGTGGAAATGGCGAAAAACCGAAACAAGTAAAAAAAAAGTAAAGCCAAGGTGATACTGGTGGAAATGGGGCTTAATAAAGGTTTATCATATCTTATCTTTCTGCTCTGTTGAGGCTGTAGTCGTTTGGTATGGTTACATCTATTATTTTGACAGTTTTGTCCTTTTTGTTCAAGATAACTATGTCCAGTTTTATTGCTCCTCCTTCAATGTGTCTGCCAGTTGGGATTTCCTTGTCATAATAGATGGTAGTATCTCCGTTGGTGCTGACTGGCTCTGGATCGTGTTCCCATACTGGTCCTTTTACTTCTATTTTGAACTCTTTGCCCCCCTCATGGATCGTCACCTTATCGTGGTGGGGGGGTTTGCGTGCCCCAGTGATCCCAGGAGCTATGTTGTCCGGGGCAATTTGCCTCTGATAGGGTCTCCCAAGACAAACTGGTCCTGGGTGAAGGGCCAGACTAAGAACGATCCAACAGACTCTCATGATAAATTGTATATCAAGGATTCAGTGTACCCCGCCCGGAATGGGGTTACCGGGGCCCCACCCTGGAGCCAGGCCTGGGGGAGGGGCTCGAAGGCTAGCATCTGGTGGCCGGGTTTCCACCCATGGGACCCAGCTGGGCTCAGCCCGAAGGAGTTACATGGGTCCGCCCTCCAGTGGGCTCACCACCTGCAGGAGGGATCATGGGGGTCTGGTGCTATGTGGATTAGGTGGCGGTCAAAGGCGGAGACCTTGGCGGACTGATCCCAAGCTTTCTAAACTGGCTTTTGGTACGTGGAATGTCACCTCTCTGGTGGGGAAGGAGCCTGAGCTGGTGTACGAGGTTGAGAGATACCGGCTAGATATAGTCGGCCTCACCTCAACACACAGCTCCGGTTCTGGAACCAGTCTCCTGAAGAGGGGCTGGAGCTTGACCTTTTCTGGAGTTGCCCCGGGTGAGAGGCGACAAGCAGGGGTGGGTATTCTTGTATCGCCCCACCCTGCTGCCTCTATATTGGAGTTTTCCCCGGTGGACGAAAGGGTTGCTTCCCTGCGCCTTCGGGTTGGGAAACGGGTCCTGACCATCATTTGCGCCTATGCACCAAATGATGTTTCAGAGTACCCACCCTTTTTGGAGTCTGTGACTGGGGTGCTGGAGGGTGCTCCTCTTGGAGACTCCATTGTCCTACTGGGGGACTTCAATGTGCACGTGGGCAACGACAGTGAAACCTGGAGGGGGGTGATTGGGAGGAACGGCCTGCCCGATCTGAACCCGAGTGGTGTTCAGTTATTGGACTTCTGTGCTAACCACAGTCTGTCCATAACGAACACCATGTTCAAGCATAAAGGTGTCCATATGTGCACCTGGCACCAGGACACCCTAGGTCGCAGGTCGATGATCGATTTTGTTATCGCATCATTAGACCTGCGACCGTATGTCTTGGACACCCGAGTAAAGAGAGGTGCAGAGCTGTCAACTGATCACCACCTGGTGGTGAGTTGGATCCGATGGCAGGGGAGGAAGCCATTCAGACCTGGTAGACCCAAACGTATAGTGAGGGTGTGCTGGGAGCGTCTGGCTGAGGCCCCTGTCCGGGAGGTCTTCAACTCCCACCTCTGGAAGAACTTCAACCACATTCCGAGGAAGTCTGGAGACATGGAGTCTGAATGGGCCATGTTCTCCACCACTGTTGTTGAAGCGGCAACCCAGAGCTGCGGCCACAAGGTGGTCAGTGCATCTCGTGGTGGCAACCCCCGAACCAAGTGGTGGACACCAGTGGTGAGGGGGGCCATTAAGCTGAAGAAGGAGTCCTATCAAGCTTGGTTGGCTTGTGGGACTCCCGAAGCAGCTGAGGTGTACCGGCAGGCCAAGCGGACTGCAGCTTGGGTGGTTGCTGAAGCAAAAACCCGGGTACAGGAGGAGTTCGGTGAGGCCATGGAACAAGACTTTCGGTCGGCCTCAAAGAGATTCTGGCAAACTGTTCGGCGGCTCAGGAGGGGAAAGCAGCTCCCCGTCCACACTGTGTATGGTGCGGATGGGACACTGTTGACTTCGACTGGGGATATCGTTGGGCGGTGGAAGGAATACTTCGAGGATCTCCTCAATCCCACTGATACGCCTTCCACAGAGGAAGCAGGGTTTGGGGACGAGGGGGATGACTCGCCTATCACAGGGGCTGAGGTCGCCAAGGTGGTTAAAAATCTCCTTGGTGGCCGGGCCCCGGGGGTGGATGAGATTCGCCCAGAGTACCTCAAGGCCCTGGATGTTGTTGGGTTGTCATGGTTGACACACCTCTGCAACATTGCGTGGAGGTCGGGGGCAGTGCCTTTGGCACGGCAAACCGGGGTGGTGGTTCCTCTCTTCAAAAAAGGGGACCGGAGGGTGTGCTCCAACTTCAGAGGGATCACACTCCTCAGCCTCCCTGGGAAGGTCTATGACAAGGTACTGGAGAGGAGAGTCCGGCCGTTGGTCGAACCTCGGATTCAGGAGGAGCAATGTGGTTTTCGTCCTGGCCGTGGCACATTGGACCAGCTCTTTACCCTCTCGAGAATTCTTGAGGGTTCGTGGGAGTTTGCCCAACCAGTTTACATGTGTTTTGTGGACTTGGAGAAGGCATTTGACCGCGTCCCTCGTGGATTTTTGTGGGGGGTGCTTCGGGAGTATGGGGTATCGGGCTTGTTGTTACGAGCTATTCGGTCTCTGTACGACCGTTGTGAGAGTTTGGTTCGTATTGCCAACACTCGGTTGGAGTCATTCCCAGTGAGAGCTGGACTCCGCCAGGGCTGCCCTTTGTCACCGATCCTGTTCATAATTTTTATGGACAGGATTTCTAGGCGCAGCCAGGGAATGGAGGGTGTCATGCTTGGTGACCACAGGATCTCATCTCTGTTGTTTGCAGATGATGTTGTCCTGTTGGCTTCATCCAGCAATGACCTACAGCTCCTGCTGGGACGGTTTGCCACTGAGTGTGAAGCGGCTGGGATGAGAATCAGCACCTCCAAGTCCGAGTCCATGGTCCTCAGCCGGAAAAAGGTGGATTGTCCTCTCCGGGTTGGGGACAGGCTCCTGCCCCAAGTGGAGGAGTTTAAGTATCTTGGGGTCTTGTTCACGAGTGAGGGGAAAATGGAGCCAGAGCTCGACAGACGGATTGGAGCAGCATCTGCAGTGATGCGGACGTTGTACCGGTCTGTTGTGGTGAAGAGGGAGCTTAGTTCTAAGGCAAAGCTGTCGATTTACCAGTCAATCTACATTCCTACTCTCACCTATGGTCACGAGCTTTGGGTAATGACCGAAAGAACGAGATTGCGGATACAAGCGGCTGAAATGAGCTTTCTCCGTAGGATTGCTGGACTCACCCTCAGAGATAGGGTGAGGAGCTCAGTCATCCAGGAGAGGCTCAGAGTAGAACCGCTGCTCCTCCACATTAAAAGGAGTCAGTTGAGGTGGTATGGGCATCTGATTAGGATGCCTCCTGGACGCCTCCCACTTGAGCTGTTTCAGGCACGTCCCACTGGGAGGAGACCCCGGGGCAGACCCAGGACTCGGTGGAGAGACTATGTCTCCCAGCTGGTCTGGGAACGCCTTGGTATCCTCTCTGAAGAGCTGGAGCAGGTGGCTGGGGAGAGGGAAGTCTGGGCTTCTCTGCTTGAACTGCTGCCTCCGCGACCCAGACCTCCGGAAAAGCGGTAGAAGATGGATGGATGGATAAATGAACTCTTTGCATATTTTCCAGTGTATGTAATGGCAAATCTTGTTGTGGCGAGCAGTGTAGTGTCCATCGGCCATGAGGACCTGGCAACCGGAGAGTAGGTGGCTTGCACTCTCCACCGCTACATGACAGAATTGACATTTGTCACTCTGTGACAATCCTGCCATTTTTTTAAAGCCATTGGTTAGAAGTCCCTGGTCTTGTGCTCCAACCACTAGTCTCTCCTCGTCGTACCCCAGATCTCCATTCTTGATCCAGCGCAATGTCTCTTCCCTATCTATATAATCCTTATTGAGTTCCTCCTGGAAACGTCCTGCTCGCTTATGTTGTTTCCATCTTTCTTTTCTTTCTTCCTGTGTCCTTTTGCTGTATTTTTCCCTCATCTTTCTAGCTATTTTTGTTGCTGGTTTTTGTTGACTGGCTTTCATGTTATCTAATAAATCTCCTGCGAAGGTCTCAGCTTGTTTAGTTATGGATGTGTTAATACTGAGGGTTTCATGATGTTGGGTGACCTTTTCCACCGTCTCATCATTGGCGCTTTTTAGATATTGACCAATGCTTATTATTGTTGCCCTGTAGGCCTGGTTTATTTCAATTAGGCCCAGCCCTCCCTCTTTACGTGGCATATACTGTATATCCTATCTAGGCATTGGTTTCTGTATGTTACCTTATGAAGGGTCAGGGTCTTCCTGGTCCGAACATCCAACTTGTCCAGTTCCCCCTGTGGCCAGTCTATCACCCCAAATCCATATGTGGCAACTGGTACTGCCAACTGGTTTATTGCAGTGATTTTATTTTTAGGTGTTAAATTTGATTTACAGATTTTCTTTAGGCAATGTTGGTATTCTTTTTTGACCATTTCCCTCATTTTTTGTGTGTTCAATAGTTGTGTTTTCTTCTATGCCCAGATATTTATATGCTGATTCCCCTGCCAGGTCTTTGATGTGCTTATTGTCTTCTATTTGGATGTTCTCTGATGCTGTTTTCTTTCCTTTTTTATTGTACATTTTGCACACTTGTCAAGTCCAAATTCCATGCAGATGTCTTCTGAAAACATGTGAACGTTACTGACAAGTTGATTTAGTTTCTGTTCAGATTCTGTGTAGAGCTTGAGGTCGTTCATGTAGAGCAGATGATTCACTCTCTTGCTCCCTTTTCTTGTTCTGCCTTTGCTTAAATCATACCCGATGTCAAGGTCTGATAAGATTTTACTTAAGGGGTCAATACACAGACAGAAGAGCAGTGGCGAGAGGCTGTCCCCCTGGAATATTCCTCGCTGGATCCTGATGTCTGGGATTGTTATTTGCCCTTCTTTGTGGTTAAGCATAATTGTGGTTTTCCACTTAGCCATCTGGACCTCCAGAAAAGTTTTAATCTCTGGGCTGATGTTATACAGCTCCAGACAGTGTATTATCCAGGAGTGGGGGACGCTGTCGAATGCCTTTTTGTAGTCGATCCACGCCATGCTTAAATTTCTCTTACACCTCTTGCAGTCTTCCAGGATGGTTTTATTAATGAGCAGTTGTTCTTTGGCTCCCAGCTTATTTCTTATACAGCCTTTTTGCTGTGGTTGCAAGTAGTTTTCTGCATCCAAATGTTCATAAATGGCCTCAGTAATGAGTCCTGTCAGCCATTTGTATGTGGTCGGGAGGCAACAGATGGGTCTGTATTTATTGACTTGTTGGGTTTCAGGACTCTTGGGCAGGAGTATAGTATTTCCATATGTGAGCCACTCTGGTGCTTCTTCCTCTCCCCTAACAAGTCGGTTAAATGCCTCTGCGTAGTGTTTGTGAAGTGCTGTTATCTTTTTGAGCCAGAAGTTTGGTATTTTATCTATTCCAGGGGATTTTAAGTTAAGGTAGTTCCTGATTTTTTCTTGAGCTGTTTCTTCTGTGATTTTTAATGAGGGCATCTGTTGTTTTCCTTTATTTTTCTCAGCAATGGTTTGAATCCAATTATTATTTTTATGTTGCACTGGGTCCTCAAACAGATTTCTCCAGAACGTTTCCAGTTGGGTTTTTTCAGGAGGTACCTCTACTTCAATAGTTTCATCAATAAACCTCCTGTAGACTTGTTATGGGTTCTCTGCAAATAATTTATTGATCAGTTTTGAGTTCTCTCTCTATTGCCTGTTTCTGATTTGGGCTGCTAGGGCCTTGACTTGCGCCTGGTGCTCTGCTATTTTTCCAATTATTTGCTCTTTCCTAATGTTAAACCGGTTCCGGTTCCGCCGGACCGGTGGCGCCACACGAGTAGGCTGCCCGTTGCAACAGCCTTTTTTTTAAAATCTTTCTTCTTCTTTCTACGCCTTTCACTCTGTATATATATCACGGACGCACGGATCGCCCCGGGGGTCTCCCGGGTCGGCGGACGGGGCCACGGTTTGCAGCGGGAGACGTTACAGCGGGGAGGAGCTAGTGCTAGCTAGCACTTGGCCGCCGCCCGGTGCTAATGGGAAACTCGACATACCAGGAGCTGTAGCGAAAACGACGCGGGTGCTGGGCTGGAGTTTAGGCGGCGTGCAAGAAATATAAGACAGAATAATAAAGAGCGATGGCAAGAACCAAGCAGACCGCCCGTAAAATCTACTGGAGGAAGAAGCCCCCCAGGAGACAGCTAGCCACCAGGGCTGCTCGGAGAGGCGCTCCGGCCACTGGCAGAGTGAAGAGGCCTCGCCGTCACAGGCCCGTGGCTCTGAGAGAGATCCGTCGCTACCAGAAATCCACGGAGCTGCTCATCCGTAAGCTGCCCGTCCAGCGCCTGGTGAGGGAGATCGCTCAGGACTTCAAGACCGTCCTGCGTTTCCTGAGCTTCGCCGTCATGGCTCTGCAGGAGACCAGCGAGGCCCACCTGGCGGTCTCTTCTTCGCTAAGGGGGTCACCATCATGCCCAAAGACTTCCAGCTGGCCCGCCGCATCCGCGGAGAGAGAGCTTAGACTTTCTGCTGCACATTCATCAACCAACCATAATGCTCTGCACTGTGTCTATATATATACATTTATAGTAATATGGACATATGTTTACTAGATGTTGTTTTTTCTTGCCTTCTGATTGTTGCTCTGAGTGTTGCTATCCCTGTGCTGTTGCAATCCTGGAATTTCCCCATTGTGGGACTAATAAAGGCTTATCTTATCTTATTACTCTCAGTAATTTAGTAGTGCAGTTTTGGTTCTGTATGTAATAAGTCATTTGAGAAATTTCTGCCCTAAATCGATTAATTTTTCCTTGAAGTTTGTTTTTCCAAATGGGTGTGGAGATTTTTGTTTTGGTTCGACGTTCAGTTTTTTCTTTATGCTGTGGAGCTAGCTTACTCTGCACATACCACGCTGCACCAAAGTTTATGCAGTTAAGCTCTGTCAGACTGACCCCCTGAGGTACAAGTTCACATAGGCCTCTGTTGACCTTTTGCAGTAGTAATTTGAATTCTTTATTCTCTTTGAGCTTAATTAATTTAGGACGTTCTTTCATTGTCATTTTTTTTGTTTCTTCTATTTTGTTGGCAAGTTCCTCTTCCATTTCTAGTTGATCTTGGCTCATTTCTATTTGGGGGTTGATCTGTTTCCTTATTGGATCCTGGTCTACACTCCCCCTTGTTGCTTCATCAGGATGTTTTAATTCTGAGCCAGAAGTTGCAGGGGATTCACCTGGGTGGCCTGGTGGCACCTCTGTAGGGTGTGTCTGACAAGGTTGTTCCAGAGGTTTTTCAGTTAGTGGTAGTGGTAGTGGACACTCAACTGGGCAGATGTTATTCTGTGCCATTTTTTCTATTTTGGTATGCATGTACTCCAATTGTTCACCTCACCTTCTCACCTGTGTGACTTCTCATGTGAGTTTTCAAATTACAACGTTTAGTAAAACTTTGACCACGTTTCACAAGAAAAAGGCTTCTCACCTGTGTGACTTCTCATGTGAGTTTTCAAAGAATCACGTCTAATAAAACTTTGACCACGTTTCACAAGAAAATGGCTTCTCACCTGTGTGAATTCTCATGTTTTCTCCAATTACCACGTTCAGTAAAACTTTGACCACGTTTCACAAGAAAAAGGCTTCTCACCTGTGTGAATTCTCATGTGAGTTTTCATAGAACCACATTCAGTAAAACTTTGACCACATTTCACAAGAAAAAGGCTTCTCACTGTTTTATTTATTTATATCTCACTTCATTATAAGTGCAATGGGCCCCAACCAGGGGTCTGCTTCCTGCAGATTCCAGGTGCTACTTAGGTCATTTTTGAGGTCTTGATATTTTGTTATTTTTTTCTCTTTCTGCTCTGTTGAGGCCGTAGTCGTTTGGTATGGCTACATCTATTATTTTGGCAGTTTTGTCCTTTTTGTTCAAGATAACTATGTCCGGTTTTATTGCTCCTCCTTCAATGTGTCTTCCAGTTGGGATTTCCTTGTCATAATAGATGGTGGTATCTCCGTTGGAGCTGACTGGCTCTGGATCGTGTTCCCATACTGGTCCTTTTACTTCTATTTTTAACTCTTTGCATATTTTCCAGTGTATATAACGGCAGATCTTGTTGTGGCGAGCAGTGTAGCGTCCATTGGCCATGAGGACCTGGCAACCGGAGAGTAGGTGGCTTGCACTCTCCACCGCTACATGACAGAATTGACATTTGTCACTCTGTGACAATCCTGCCATTTTTTTAAAGCCATTGGTTAGAAGTCCCTGGTCTTGTGCTCCAACCACTAGTCTCTCCTCGCTGTACCCCAGATCTCCATTCCTGATCCAGCGCAATGTCTCTTCCCTATCAATGTCCTCCCTGTTGAGTTCCTCCTGGAAACGTCCTGCTCGCTTATGTTGTTTCCATCTTTCTTTTCTTTCCTCCTGTGTCCTTTTGCTGTATTTTTCCCTCGTCTTTCTAGCTATTTTTGTTGCTGGGTTTTGTTGATTGGCTTTCATGTTATCTAATAAATCTCCTGCAAAGGTCTCGGCTTGTTTAGTTATGGATGTGTTAATACTGAGGGTTTCATGATGTTGGGTGACCTTTTCCACCGTCTCATCATTGGCACTTTTTAGGTATTGACCAATGCTTATTATTGTTGCCCTGAAGGCCTGGCTTATTTCAATTAGGCCCAGCCCTCCCTCTTTACGTGGCATATATATCCTATCTAGGCATTGGTTTCTGTATGTAACCTTATGAAGGGTTAGGGTCTTCCTGGTCCGAACATCCAACTTGTCCAGTTCCCCCTGTGGCCAGTCTATCATCCCAAATCTATATGTGGCAACTGGTACTGCCAACTGGTTTATTGCAGTGATTTTCTTTTTAGGTGTTAAATTTGATTTACAGATTTTCTTTAGGTGGTGTTGGTATTCTTTTTTGACCATTTCCTTCTCACCTGTGTGAATTCTCATGTGAGTTTTCATAGAACCCCATTCAGTAAAACTTTGAACACTTTTCACAAGAAAAAGGCTTCTCACCTGTGTGACTTCTCATGTGAGTTTTCAAATTACAACGTTTAGTAAAACTTTGACCACATGTTTCATAAGAAAAAGGCTTCTCACCTGTGTGAATTCTCATGTGTTTTCTCCAATTACCACATTCAGTAAAACTTTGACCACATGTTTCACAAGAGAACGGCTTCTCACCTGTGTGAGTTCTCATGCGTTTTCTCCAATTACCACGTCTAGTAAAACTTTGACCAAGTTTCACAAGAAAAAGGCTTCTCACCTGTGTGAATTCTCATGTGAGTTTTCATAGAACCACATTCAGTAAAACTTTGACCATATTTCACAAGAAAAAGGCTTCTCACTGTTTTATTTATTTATATCTCACTTCATTATAAGTGCAATGGGCCCCAACCAGGGGTCTATGGTTACACTTTAAATCACAAAGCTCTATATCCGAGGGCTCTCTTCAAGATAGAGACTGTTCCTCTTATTGCTGAGATCTGTATTTCACAGATGCTAGGACAGCCGGGTATCGCCTGTAGATATTTTTTTAGGTTTTTCTTCACCATCCCAGTTGCTCCCACCACCACAGGTATTATATCTGCTTCCTGCAGATTCCAGGTGCTCCTTAGGTCGTTTTTGAGGTCTTGATATTTTGTTATTTTTTCTCTTTCTGCTCTGTTGAGGCCGTAGTCGTTCGGTATGGTTACATCTATTATTTTGGCAGTTTTGTCCTTTTTGTTCAAGATAACTATGTCCGGTTTTATTGCTCCTCCTTCAATGTGTCTTCCAGTTGGGATTTCCTTGTCATAATAGATGGTGGTATCTCCGTTGGAGCTGACTGGCTCTGGATCGTGTTCCCATACTGGTCCTTTTACTTCTATTTTTAACTCTTTGCATATTTTCCAGTGTATGTAACAGCAGATCTTGTTGTGGCAAGCAGTGTAGTGTCCATCGGCCATAAGGACCTGGCAACCGGAGAGTAGGTGGCTTACACTCTCCACCGCTACATGACAGAATCGACATTTGTCACTCTGTGACAATCCTGCCATTTTTTTAAAACCATTGGTTAGAAGTCCCTGGTCTTGTGCTCCAACCACTAGTCTCTCCTTGTCGTACCCCAGATCTCCATTCCTGATCCAGCGCAATGTCTCTTCCCTATCAATATAATCCCTATTGAGTTCCTCCTGGAAACGTCCTGCTCGCTTATGTTGTTTCCATCTTTCTTTTCTTTCCTCCTGTGTCCTTTTGCTGTATTTTTCTCTCGTCTATCTAGCTATTTTTGTTGCTGGGTTTTGCTGACTGGCTTTCATGTTATCTAATAAATCTCCTGCAAAGATCTCGGCTTGTTTAGTTACGGATGTGTTAATACTGAGGGTTTCATGATGTTGGGTGACCTTTTCCACCGTCTCATCATTGGCGCTTTTTAGGTATTGACCAATGCTTATTATTGTTGCCCTGTAGGCCTGGTTTATTTCAATTAGGCCCAGCCCTCCCTCTTTACGTGGCATATATATCCTATCTAGGCATTGGTTTCTGTATGTTACCTTATGAAGGGTTAGGGTCTTCCTGGTCCAAACATCCAACTTGTCCAGTTCCCCTTGTGGCCAGTCTATCACTCCAAATCCATATGTGGCAACTGGTACTGCCAACTGGTTTATTGCAGTGATCTTATTTTTAGGTGTTAAATTTGATTTACAGATTTTATTTAGGCGATGTTGGTATTCTTTTTTGACCATTTCCCTCATTTTTCTGTGTTCAATAGTTGTGTTTTCTTCTATGCCCAGATATTTATATGCTGATTCCCCTGCCAGGTCTTTGATATGCTTATTGTCTTCTATTTGGATGTTTTCTGATGCTGTTTTCTTTCCTTTTTTTATTGTACATTTTGCACACTTGTCAAGTCCAAATTTCATGCAGATGTCTTTTGAAAACATGTGAACGGTACTGACAAGTTGATTCAGTTTCTGTTCAGATTCTGCGTAGAGCTTGAGGTCGTCCATGTAGAGCAGATGATTCACTCTCTTGCTCCCTTTTCTTGTTCTGCCTTTGCTTAAGTCATACCCGATGTTAAGGTCTGATAAGATTTTGCTTAAGGAGTCAATACACAGACAGAAGAGCAATGGCGAGAGGCTGTCCCCCTGGAATATTCCTCGCTGGACCCTGATGTCTGGGATTGTTATTTGTCCTTCTTTGTGGTTAAGCGTAATTGTGGTTTTCCACTTAGCCATCTGGACCTCCAGAAAAGTTTTAATCTCTGGGCTGATGTTATACAGCTCCCGACAGCGTATTATCCAGGAGTGGGGGATGCTGTTGAATGCCTTTTTGTAGTCGATCCACGCCATGCTTAAATTTCTCTCACGCCTCTTGCAGTCTTCCAGGATGGTTTTATTAATGAGCAGTTGTTCTTTGGCTCCCAGCTTATTTCTTATACAGCCTTTTTGCTGTGGTTGCAAGTAATTTTCTGCGTCCAGATGTTCATAAATGGCCTCAGTAATTAGTCCTGTCAGCCATTTGTATGTGGTCGGGAGGCAACAGATGGGTCTGTATTTATTGACTTGTTGGGTTTCAGGACTCTTGGGCAGGAGTATGGTGTTTCCATATGTGAGCCACTCTGGTGCTTCTTCCTCTCCCCTAACAAGTCGGTTAAATGCCTCTGCGTAGTGTTTGTGTAGTGCTGTTATCTTTTTGAGCCAGAAGTTTGGTATTTTATCTATTCCAGGGGATTTGAAGTTAAGGTAGTTCCTGATTTTTTTCTTGAGCTGTTTCTTCTGTGATTTTTAATGAGGGCATCTGTTGTTTTCCTTTATTTTTCTCAGCAATGGTTTGAATCCAATTATTTTTATGTTGAACTGGGTCCTCAAACAGATTTCTCCAGAACGTTTCCAGCTGGGTTTTTTCAGGAGGTACCTCTACTTCGATAGTTTCATCTATAAACCTCCTGTAGACTTGTTTTGGGTTCTGTGCAAATAATTTATTTATCAGTTTTGAGTTCTCTCTCCGTTGCCTCTTTCTGATTTGGGCTGCTAGGGCCTTGACTTGCACCTGGTGCTCTGCTATTTTTCCTATTATTTGCTCTTTCCTAATGTTATATTTTTCTTGGATTCTGTTGATTACTCTCAGTAATTTAATAGTGCAGTTTTGGTTCTGTATGTAATAAGTCATTTGAGAAATTTCTGCCCTAAATCGATTAATTTTTCCTTGAAGTTTATTTTTCCAAATGGGTGTGGAGATTTTTGTTTTGGTTCGACATTCAGTTTTTTCTTTATGCTGTGGAGCTAGCTTACTCTGCACATACCACGCTGCACCAAAGTTTATGCAGTTAAGCTCTGTCAGACTGACCCCCTGAGGTACAAGTTCACATAGGCCTCTGTTGACCTTTTGCAGTAGTAATTTGAATTCTTTATTCTCTTTGAGCTTAATTAATTTAGGGCGTTCTTTCATTGTCATTTTTTTTTTTCTTCTATTTTGTTGGCGAGTTCCTCTTCCATTTCTAGTTGATCTTGGCTCATTTCTATTTGGGGGTTGATCTGTTTCCTTATTGGATCCTGGTCTACACTCCCCCTTGTTGCTTCATCAGGATGTTCTGATTCTGAGCCAGAAGTTGCAGGGGATTCACCTGGGTGGCCTGGTGGCACCTCTGTAGGGTGTGTTTGACAAGGTTGTTCCAGAGGTTTTTCAATTAGTGGTAGTGGTAGTGGACACTCAACTGGGCAGATGTTATTCTGTGCCATTTTTTTCTATTTTGGTGAGCATGTACTCCAATTGTTGCTCTGTGAAGTACCTTTGGGTGAGGAAGTTGTGTCTCTGGGTTGTGAGTTTGGCTCGGGGTACGCCAGTTTTATCCGGGCAGTGATGGAAGAAAATTTGCTGCCACTCATTGCATCGTTCCCGCTGGTTGCTGTATTTCATCTTGGCGTACTCGATTGCCCATATTAAAACCCATCTTTCCTCCATGCTCCACTGACTTTGTTTGTATTCTTGTTGTTCAAATAGGTTGGCATCTTGATAATCTTTTATTGCTTGGGCTTGAGCTTCATATTTGATCTTTTCTATTTCTTCTTGTCCTAAGTATTTTGAGACCTGCGAGACTATAGATGTTAATTTGGAGGTGGTGGTGGCTGCTTTCTTTTCTGGTGGTAGCTCGGATTCTCTGATCTTCTCCTCAAATATGTGCTTTTTCCTTCTGCCCCACTTCTCATACCTTGAATAGGCATAGCAGGACAGAATAATTTTCTTCTCATCAAGGGACCATTTTACAGTTTCTTCTTTTCTTGTATACCGTTTAGTCCTTTTTTGATCTTGTTGGGGCCCAGGACCAGATCTGTGCTGGTCTGATGGGGATCCCGGTTGAGTGTTTGTGACACTCGAAGACGAAGCTGCATCATCGCTCTCAACAGCCCGCCTAGTGCAGAAACGAGCTGAGGGGACCGTTTTATCCTGGTCAGTACCTTTCCAGCATCTTTTTCCTGTATTATTCATTTTTCATATTGGGTTCCTCATCGTCCACGGCTTCTTATTGGTTATTCAAAGCTACCCTCGAAATGATTACTCATAGTGAGGGGGTACCCACATCCGCGACCCGGGGGACGCGCTGGCTAGCCTGAGGGAAAAGGCCACCAGTGAGGGAAAAGGCCACTTTCTCACCTGCGTGAGTTCTCATGTGAGTTTTCATAGAACAACATTCAGTAAAACTTTGACCACGTTTCATAAGAAAAAGGCTTCTCACCTGTGTGAATTGTCATGTGAGTTTTCAAAGAATCACGTCTAATAAAACTTTGACCACATGTTTCACAAGAAAATGGCTTCTCCCCTGTGTGAATTCTTGTGTTTTCTCCAATTACCACATTCAGTAAAACTTTGACCACATGTTTCACAAGATAAAGGCTTCTCACCTGTGTGAATTGTCATGTGAGTTTTCAAATAATCACGTGTAATAAAACTTTGACCACATGTTTCACAAGAAAATGGCTTCTCCCCTGTGTGAATTCTCATGTTTTCTCTCCAATTACCACATTCAGTAAAACTTTGACCACATGTTTCACAGGAAAAAGCCTTCTCACCTGTGTGAATTGTCATGTGAGTTTTCAAATAATCACTTCTAATAAAACTTTGACCACATGTTTCACAAGAAAATGGCTTCTCCCCTGTGTGAATTCTCATGTGTTTTCTCCAATTACCACATTCAGTAAAACTTTGACCACATATTTCACAAGAAAATGGCTTCTCACTGTTTTATTTATTTGCATCTCATTTCCTTACAAGTGCAATGGGCCCCAGCCAGGGGTCTATGATTACACTTTAAATTAAAAAGCTTTGTATCCAAGGGCTCTCTTTAAGATAGAGACTGTTCCTCTGATTGCTGAGATCTGTATTTCACAGATGCTAGGGCAGCCGGGTATTGCTTGTAGATATTTTTTCAAGTTCTTCTTAACCATCCCAGTTGCTCCCACCACCACAGGTATAATATCTGCATCCTGCAGATTCCAGGTGCTCCTTAGGTCGTTTTTGAGGTCTTGATATTTTGTTATTTTTTCTCTTTCTGCTCTGTTGAGGCCGTAGTCGTTTGATATAGTTACATCGATTAATTGGGCAGTTTTGCCCTTTTTGTTCAAGATAACTATGTCCGGTTTTATTGCTCCTCCTTCAATGTGTCTTCCAGTTGGGATTTCCTTGTCATAAGAGATGGTAATATCTCCGTTGGAGCTAACTGGCTCTGGATCGTGCTCCCATACTGGTCCTTTTACTTCTATTTTGAATTCTTTGCATATTTTCCAGTGTATATAACGGCAGATCTTATTGTGGCGAGCAGTGTAGTGTCCATCGGCCATGAGGACCTGGCAGCCGGAGAGCAGGTGGCTTACACTCTCCACCGCTACATGACAGAATCGACATTTGTCACTCTGTGACAATCCTGCCATTTTTTTAAAACCATTGGTTAGAAGTCCCTGGTCTTGTGCTCCAACCACTAGTCTCTCCTCGTCGTACCCCAGATCTCCATTCCTGATCCAGCGCAATGTCTCTTCCCTATCAATATAATCCCTATTGAGTTCCTCCTGGAAACGTCCTGCTCGCTTATGTTGTTTCCATCTTTCTTTTCTTTCCTCCTGTGTCCTTTTGCTGTATTTTTCTCTCGTCTTTCTAGCTATTTTTGTTGCTGGGTTTTGCTGACTGGCTTTCATGTTATCTAATAAATCTGCTGCAAAGGTCTCGGCTTGTTTAGTTATAGATGTGTTAATACTGAGGGTTTCGTGATGTTGGGTGACCTTTTCCATCGTCTCATCATTAGCGCTTTTTAGGTATTGACCAATGCTTATTATTGTTGCCCTGTAGGCCTGGTTCATTTCAATTAGGCCCAGCCCTCCCTCTTTACGTGGCATATATATCCTATCTAGGCATTGGTTTCTGTATGTTACCTTATGAAGGGTTAGGGTCTTCCTGGTCCGAACATCCAACTTATCCAGTTCCCCTTGTGGCCAGTCTATCACCCCAAATCCATATGTGGCAACTGGTACTGCCAACTGGTTTATTGCAGTGATCTTATTTTTGGGTGTTAAATTTGATTTACAGATTTTCTTTAGGCGATGTTGGTATTCTTTTTTGACCATTTCCCTCATTTTTCTGTGTTCAATAGTTGCGTTTTCTTCTATGCCCAGATATTTATATGCCGATTCCCCTGCCAGGTCTTTGATATGCTTATTGTCTTCTATTTGGATATTTTCTGATGCCGTTTTCTTTCCTTTTTTTATTGTACATTTTGCACACTTGTCAAGTCCAAATTCCATGGAGATGTCTTTTGAAAACATGTGAACGGTACTGACAAGTTGATTCAGTTTCTGTTCAGATTCTGCATAGAGCTTGAGGTCGTCCATGTAGAGTAGATGATTCACTCTCTTGCTCCCTTTTTTTGTTCTGCCTTTGCTTAAGTCATACCTGATGTCAAGGTCTGATAAGATTTTGCTTAAGGGGTCGACACAAAGACAGAAGAGCAGTGGCGAAAGGCTGTCCCCCTGAAATATTCCTCGCTGGATCCTGATGTCTGGAATTGTTATTTGTCCTTCTTTGTGGTTAAGTGTAATTGTAGTTTTCCACTTAGCCATCTGGACCTCCAGAAAAGATTTAATCTCTGGGCTGATGTTATACAGCTCCAGACAGCGTATTATCCAGGAGTGGGGGATGCTGTCGAATGCCTTTTTGTAGTCGATCCACGCCACGCTTAAATTTCTCTCACGCCTCTTGCAGTCTTCCAGGATGATTTTATTAATGAGTAGTTGTTCTTTGGCTCCCAGCTTATTTCTTATGCAGCCTTTTTGCTGTGGCTGCAAGTAGTTTTCTGAGTCCAGATGTTCATAAATGGCCTCAGTAATGATTCCTGTCAGCCATTTGTATGTGGTCGGGAGGCAACAGATGGGTCTGTATTTACTGACTTGTTGGGTTTCAAGACTCTTGGGCAGGAGTATGGTGTTTCCATATGTGAGCCACTCTGGTGCTTCTTCCTCTCCCCCAACAAGTCGGTTAAATGCCTCTGCGTAGTGTTTGTGTAGTGCTGTTATTTTTTTGAGCCAGAAGTTTGGTATTTTATCTATTCCAGGGGATTTGAAGTTAAGGTATTTCCTGATATTTTCTTGAGCTGTTTCTTCTGTGATTTTTAATGAGGGCATCTGTTGTTTTCCTTTATTTTTCTCAGCAATGGTTTGAATCCAATTATTATTTTTATGTTGAACTGGGTCCTCAAACAGATTTCTCCAGAATGTTTCCAGTTGGGTTTTCTCAGGAGGTACCTCTACTTCAATAGTTTCATCTATCAACCTCCTGTAGACTTGCTTTGGGTTCTGTGCAAATAATTTATTTATCAGTTTTGAGTTCTCTCTCCGTTGCCTGTTTCTGATTTGAGCTGCTAGGGCCTTGACTTGCGCCTGGTGCTCTGCTATTTTTCCTATTATTTGCTCTTTCCTAATGTTGTATTTTTTTTGGATTCTGTTGATTACTCTCAGTAATTTAGTATTGCAGTTTTGGTTCTGTATGTAATGAGTCATTTGAGAAATTTCTGCCCTAAATTGATTAATTTTTCCTTGAAGTTTATTTTTCCAAATGGGTGTAGAGATTTTTGTTTTGGTTTGACGTTCAGTTTTTTCTTTATGCTGTGGAGCTAGCTTACTCTGCATATACCACGCTGCACCAAAGTTTATGCAGTTAAGCTCTGTCAAACTGACCCCCTGAGGTACAAGGTCACATAGGCCTCTGTTGACCTTTTGCAGTAGTAATTTGAATTCTTTATTCTCTTTAAGCTTAATTAATTTAGGACGTTCTTTCATTGTCATTTTTTTTGTTTCTTCTATTTTGTTGGCAAGTTCCTCTTCCATTTCTAGTTGATGTTGGCTCATTTCTATTTGGGGGTTGATCTGTTTCTTTATTGGATCCTGGTCTACACTCCCCCTTGTTGCTTCATCAGGATGTTCTGATTCTGAGCCAGAAGTTGCAGGGGATTTGCCTGGGTGGCCTGGTGGCACCTCTGTAGGGTGTGTTTGACAAGGTTGTTCCAGAGGTTTTTCAGTTAGTGGTAATGGTAGTGGACACTCAACTGGGCAGATGTTATTCTGTGCCATTTTTCCTATTTCAGTGTGCACGTACTCCAATTGTTGCTCTGTGAAGTACCTTTGGGTGAGGAAGTTGTGTCTCTCGGTTGTGAGTTTGGCTCGGGGTACGCCAGCTTTATCCGGGCAGTGATGGAAAAAGATTCGCTGCCACTCATTGCATCGTTCCCGCTGGTTGCTGTGTTTCATCTTGGCGTACTCGGTTGCCCATATTAAAACCCATCTTTCCTCCATGCTCCACTGACTTTGTTTGTATTCTTGTTGTTCAAATAGGTTGGCATCTTGATAACCTTTTATTGCTTGGGCTTGAGCTTCATATTTGATCTTTTCTATTTCTTCTTGTTGTAAGTATTTTGAGACCTGAGAGACTATAGATGTTAATTTGGAGGTGGTGGTGGCTGCTTTCTTTTCTGGTGGTAGCTCGGATTCTCTGATCTTCTCCTCAAATACATGCTTTTTCCTTCTGCCCCACTTCTCATACCTTGAATAGGCGTAGCAGAACAGAATAACTTTCTTCTCATCAAGGGACCATTTTACAGTTTCTTCTTTTCTTGTATACCGTTTAGTCCTTTTTTGATCTTGTTGGGGCCTTCTCACCTGTGTGACTTCTCATGTGAGTTTTCATAGAACCACATTCAGTAAAACTTTGACCACGTTTCACAAGAAAAAGGCTTCTCACCTGTGTGACTTCTCATGTGAGTTTTCAAATTACGTTTAGTAAAACTTTGACCACGTTTCATAAGAAAAAGGCTTCTCACCTGTGTGAATTGTCATGTGAGCTTTCAAATAATCACGTCTAATAAAACTTTGACCACATGTTTCACAAGAAAATGGCTTCTCACCTGTGTGAATTCTCATGTGTTTTCTCCAATTACCACATTCAGTAAAACTTTGACCACATGTTTCACAAGAAAATGGCTTCTCACCTGTGTGAGTTCTCATGTGTTTTCTCCAATTACCACGTCTAGTAAAACTTTGACCACATGTTTCACAAGAAAAAGGTTTCTCACCTGTGTGAATTCTCATGTGAGTTTTCATAGAACCACATTCAGTAAAACTTTGACCACATGTTTCACAAGAAAAAGGCTTCTCACCTGTGTGACTTCTCATGTGAGTTTTCAAATTACAACGTTTAGTAAAACTTTGACCACATGTTTCACAAGAAAAAGGCTTCTCACCTGTGTGAATTGTCATGTGAGTTTTCAAAGAATCACGTCTAGTAAAACTCTGACCACATGCTTCACAAGAAAAAGGTTTCTCACCTGTGTGAATTCTCATGTGAGTTTTCAAAGAATCACGTCTAGTAAAACTTTGACCACATGTTTCACAAGAAAAAGGCTTCTCCCCTGCGTGAATTCTTTCATGAATTGATAAATTGAACTGCTCACTTTTTGGTTCTGTTTCATTGTTGTCATTGTCCTCATCAGTCGGCGTCACCATGAAGATATCAGCCTCTTGTTTCAGTCCAAAGTTTTCTTCCTCCTGACTGGTAGAGAGTTCTTCCTCTTCTTCTTTCACCTGTGCAGCATCTTGTTCCTCTTGGCCAAGAAGTGAGTTGCTCTCCTGGTTCCAGAGCTGCTGGACAGTGAGGAACTCCTCCTCCTTACAGTCATGTAGTTGTGGAGTATCTGGAGGTACAAAAAGACAAGAAAAATACTAGTAACAGAAAAGCAACAAAGAATAAATGCAAACCCTGGCAAAAGAAAAAAGGCATGAGGTAGTAAGAAATATAGAAGAACCTTCCATGTGATAATTACAGCAGTGATGAATCTGTTTCAGCTTCAACAAGTTATTTAAAGGAGACTCAATTTTTCCACGCTGACATGGTTTTCAAGTTTTAAAAAGGACACACAGGATGAAAATTAGACTTTTTAAAATGCTTTTATTTACGCATGAATTGGGCGCCGGAGTGGTGGCCTAGTCATTGAGCATCTGCCCCAAAACTGGGAGGCTGTGGGTTTAAGTCCAGGCCAGTCATACCAAAGACCACATAAAAATGGTACTTTCCACCTTCTGGTGTGGGGTTCAGCATACAAGAATAAGGAAAGGAAAATTTATCAGGGCTATATCAGGAAAGTAGGGCTGCAACTAACGATTATTTTGGTAGTAGACTAATCTCACAACTATTTTTTTGATTAGTTGACTTATCACGATTATTTCTCTCATGTCCACCATCTCTGCTTCCTGTTGGGGCTCTAGTGCATATTTACCTCACCTGCTGTTTAAGCCTGCACACCTGTGAAAATCACCTTGTTGTCAGTCCCTGCTTTAACATTTTATAAGCTTGGGCGTTTGGCTGCAAGTTTTGCATCAGTGTTGCCCATTTGTCTGTAAATATTAAAATAAAAATTATTTATTTTGTTATTTGGACATTTTTGCATCTTGTCGTTTAGTCAAAGTATGCATATGTGTCCGTATGTAATATGCAGTTGATCTGGACATTTCACTCCACAACGAAGCAGCAGTCGGGACTGTCGTCTACCACTGACTGGGCAGGCCGACTGTGCCTCACTGCGAACGATCGTGGAGCGCCCTGTCGGACACCAGTGTTGCCTGGTTAATGAGAGTCTCGGCTGCTGCTTTACCTGTGTGAAAGTGATGTCCTTTGCGGCACCATGGGTCCCCACCAGCCACCAACCCCCACGTGTTCTCCATGCCGAATTATCAATCACAGTAACTTTATGGTACATATTTTGACTGAGCAACTCCGTACTCGGGGATGCACACCCTTGTAACCTCAGCAGCAAAGCACTTATAAAATCTTTGCGAAGTGCTGTGGTGACTGACAAGTTGTGATGGTGTGCGTTATCCAATCAGCATGGTCGTGATGCTGCATATTGTCCAATAAGCATGGTCGTGATGCGACGTATTATCCAATGAGCACAGAGTCAATCCGAAACCCCGTCCACACCTCTTGAAGCCAGAACATGAAGACACAGAGTGGTGGCTAAACTTTTATTGATAAAAATTCCATGTTTAGACTGAGCAATTCCATATTTGGGGATGCACACCCTCGTAACCTCAGGAAACCACGTTTAAAATCTGAGGCCAGTTTGACAAAAGGTTCAAGAGATATGTGTGGAACAGACAGACAAACACACACACAGAGATTATTTGCATTTATAGATCGATACATTGTTTGAGATGAGGGAATCACCATGCTTCTACTTAAATGCCCTACTTTCATGATATATCCACTGTAGTGTGAACTTTTTACATTTTCCATAAATTTCACCCGAAAGCCAAATATCCCTAACTTTCTAGTAGGGCTGTTGCGGTAGAAGAATTTCCCCTGCGGTGACGGTGGATAGCTCAACACTGCGATATGCGGTATTACTGCAAATGTTTTTAGGACCCTGTGGTCTCGTAATTTAAACAGGGTTCATAACTTATGTAGCAAACAATGGAAGCTGTGAAAAACTTTCTGCAGCTCCACTCTCAACTTTATGTGCGTGTTTGACAACTGTGCGGAGCTCCGGTCTTTCTAGGCATGAACTGCTGATTCTGTTAAAACAAAAACAAAAAAAAGATAATTTTCATAAAGCAGTGGCGGGAACTCCAGTATTTAACTACAGCGTGTGTGGACTGGAGACTGCAGCGACATTCAGGTTATTTAAACAGGACAGTCTCCGTACAGGACCCTGCGTGGCTCTTAGTCTCTGTGATTTTTGGATTTTTGCCACTGTTCAAAAAAATCACGTTCAAAGAAGCAATCCACTATGCAGTTGCTGTTTGGCTCTCGGAGCTCAACTGTCAGGATCATACACACTCCACCAAGAAGGAAATAACTTGCTTTGTGCCCTTTCAGTACTCACTCTTACAGCTGTATTCAGCAAGGAGCCCAAACGCTGCCACCACAAACTGCGTGATGGAGTCTGTCTCAAGAGCGCCCCACCCGGTGCTGCCGCTGCCAGCACCTGGTGCTATGGAAGCTTCCACAGGACCGGGAGCTGCCGCCGTCAGTACTGGGTGCAAACATACTATTGGCAATAAAAATACACGACATGTATTTTAATGTGTTTCTCATTGTTCATAAGTGAACAACGAGATTTAGCCACACACACAAAAAAAATGAACACCACGGTAGGTTTGTCCATAGTACGGTTTTACATAATTGCAGTTACCGCGACAGCCCTACTTTTTAGTATATATACAGTGCATCCTGAAAGTATTCACAGCGCTTCACTTTTTCCACATTTTGTTATGTTACAGCCTTATTCCAAAATGGATCAAATTCATTTTTGTCCTCAAAATTCTAAACACAATACCCCACAATAACAACATGAAAAAAGTTTCGAGATTTTTGCAAATTTATTAAAAAAAAAAAAAACAACTAAGAAATTACATGTACATAAGTATTCACAGCCTTTGCTCAATACTTTGTTGATGCACCTTTGGCAGCAATTACAGTCTCAAGTCCTTTGGAATATGATGCCAAAAGCTTGGGACACCTGTCTTTGGGCAGTTTCACCCGTTCCTCTTTGTAGCACCTCTCAAGCTCTTTCAGGTTGAATGGGAAGCGTCGGTGCACAGCCATTTTCAGATCTCTCCAGAGATGTTCAATTGGATTCAAGTCTGGGCTCTGGCTGGGCCACTCAAGGACATTCACAGAGTTGTCCTGAAACCACTCCTTTGATATCTTGGCTGTGTGCTTAGAGTCGTTGTCCTGTTGAAAGATGAAACATCACCCAAGTCTGAGGTCAAGAGCGCTCTGGAGCAGGTTTTCATCCAGGATATCTCTGTACATTGCTGCATTCATCTTTCCCTCTATCCTGACTAGTCTCCCAGTTTCTGCCACTGAAAAAAAAATCCCCACACCATGATGCTGCCACCACCATGCTTCATTGTAGGGATGGTATTGGCCTGGTGATGAGTGGTTTCTGGTTTCCTCCAAACATGATGCCTGGCATTCACGCCAAAGAGTTCAATCTTTGTCTCATCAGACTGAAGAATTTTGTTTCTCATGGTCTGAGAGTCCTTCAGGTGCCTTTTGGCAAACTCCAGGTGGGCTGCCATGTGCCTTTTACTAAGGAGTGGCTTCCGCTTGGCCACTCTATGATACAGTCCTGAATGGTGGATTGCTGCAGAGATGGTTGTCCTTCTGGAAGGTTCTCCTCTCTCCACAGAGGAATGCTGGAGCTCTGTCAGAGTGACCACTGGGTTCTTGGTCACCTTCCCGACTAAGACCTTTCTCCCCCGATAGCTCAGTTTAGACAGCTGGCCAGCTCTAGGAAGAGTCCTGGTGGTTATGAATTTCTTCCATTTACGGATGATGGAGGCCACTGTGCTCATTGGGACCTTCAAAGCAGCAGAAATTTTTCTGTACCCTTCCCCAGATTTGTGTCTTGAGACAATCCTGTCTAAAGAGGTCTACAGAAAATTCCTTTGACTTAATGCTTGGTTTGTCCTCTGACATGCACTGTTAAGTGTGGGACTTTATATAGACATGTGTGGGACTTTCCAAATCATGTCCAGTCAACTGAATTTACCACAGGTGGACTCCACTTAAGCTGTAGAAACATCTCAAGGATGATCAGTGGAAACGGGATGCACCTAAGCTCAATTTTGAGCTTCATGGCAAAGGCTGTGAATACTTACGCACATGTGATTTCGTAGTTCTTGTTTTTGGTTTTAGTAAATCAGCAAAAATCTCAAAAAAACTTATTTCACATTGTCATTATGGGGTATTGTGTGTAGAAATTTGAGAAAAAAAATCAATTTAATCCATTTTGGAATAAGGCTGGAACATAACAAAACGTGGAAAAAGTGAAGTGCCGTGAATACTTTCCAGATGTACTGTGTGCACACACACACACACACACACACACATACAGTGGATATAAAAAGTCTACACACACCTGTTCAAATGCCAGGTTTTTGTGATGTAAAAAAATGCGACCAAGATAAATAATTTCAAAACTTTTTCCACCATGAATGTGACCTTGGTTGGGTTCTTCACCGACGACGACAAGAAGGCATACAGGGTGGAGGTAGAGATTCTGCTGCTGTGCTGTCAAGCAAACAACCTGAAACTGAATGTCCAAAAAACTAAAGAACTCATCTTAGACTTGAGGAAGAACAGACAGGGTGGAACGATGGATAGTATTTTGACCAAAGCCTGTCATAGACATTTCATTTGCACCTTATTGTGTTCATTTGCGCAAACAGAGTATAACATCTCCTCTTAAATAAAATGTCTGTGATCTGGTTTGTTGATATGTGAACCAATCGTGGCACAGAAACGGTGGTCTTAGATCATAAGGGAGGTTCAAAGATGAGGAATTTAGCAGCAGTGAGGACAAAGAAATTCTCCAATGAAATTCTGACAGGGTCAGAAATATCACTGCTGCTATGGCTGTGTTCTACTTGTTAACTAGGGTGGAGCATGAAGTGATGCTCTGATCAATGTGACACTGGAGCCATAAAAAGAAAAATATTAAAACAAGCTCAAACACATCAGATGGACACAAAACTTCCAAAATCCATTTGGAATTCCAACAACAAGAAAGTCTAAGGGTGATTTCACACCTAACCCTTTTGGTCTGGCTTTCAAACTTTTCAGTTTTATTCAGACTGAAGAGGATGATAAAATAAAGGCAGCGTTGGATTTTTAAATAGCTTTATTATCACTCGCCTTCATCAGAACTCGGCTGCAGCCCATGGCTTGAGCAGGCTGCCGCTTCATTCCTCCAGCTCTCCAAGAGGAGACACGTGTGTGTCTCAGCACAGTACAGAAATCAAGATGCAGTAGTCGGAGTGAGAGGCCGAATCACAACTCGGCACAGCATTTATACCCAACTCAAACAATAGATCAAAGGACCTTCACAGCAGTCAATCTGGCATTTGCATATCAAAGGAACAGACAGGATGCATGAGCACAATGCATGGATAACACATGGATGATACATTAACTCAAAGCAGTGACATGCATAACCGGCAGACTGTAGCAGAAACAACCAGAATATGAGGTGATTGTCTTTAGCCTGTTGTGGGGGTTAAATCAAACCGCCACAAGACAAAATTTGTAGGTGTGAAAACTCCCCTGAACCACGGTCCCACTGAAATAAAGAGCCTAAGTCACGCCCCGCCTCTACTTCTTCATATGGGACCTTAAATCGGACAAAATCTTCATTGAAGTGAATGGCAAGAGAGAAATTATCTTTTAATCCCGATCAAATTTTGCCACAAGTTACACATATGATGTTTGTCAATTTAAAAGATAATTTTCCATGTAACTAAAGTTGTCGGTTGTCGTATAATAAAGAGAAAAACTTAGTTTTTGTGAAACCACTTGGTGGACTACATTTCTATGTCTAGGACTGTACACGTCACCAACACGATTATGGCAGTTTCCCTCTCAAAGCTCACCTTCTGTTTCCTGACCTAGAAGCATCTCAAGGGGAGGAAAAACAAAACAAATGTATTTTACGAGCTGTAGCTGATCCAGAGGACTGTTAATTACTTCCTCCTGAGTGCCCTTTGAAAACGATGATGTAAGGCTGTGTTTGTAGTCTTTCAGTTTATGTATATTCACAACCTTATACTTTGTAACAGTTAAACAACCTATATAGTTATCAATTATCTTTTAAATTCACAAATATATGTGTAACTCGTGGCAAAATCCAATTGGGATCAAAAGATAGTTTCAATCTTGCTACTCACTTCAATGGAGATTTTTTTAATCCCAAAATCCTCACCAAATCATCACCGACTGGAGAAACTTCACACTGGACCTCAAGCAACTTGGATTCTTTGCCTCTCCACTCTCCCACCAGACTCTGGGACCTTGATTTCCAAATAACAAGACCTGATTTGGTGAATATTGTCATCTGCTAGTGTTTGTCCACTGTGTTTTATCAAGTTCAAAGTCAGCACTACCAGGAAATTTTAGAGCACTTCATGCTTCCCTCTGATGACAAGTTTATGGAGATGCTGATTTCATTTTCCAGCAGGACATGGCACCTGCTCACAGTGCCAAAAGTACCAAAACTTGCTTTCATGACCATGGTATCACTGTGCTTGACTGGCCAGCAAACTCTCCTAACCTAAACCCCATAGAGAATCTATGAGTATTGCCAAGAGGAAGATGAGAGACAACAGACCAAGCAACGCAGACGAGCTGAAGGCTGCAATCAAAGCAACCTGGGCTCCCCTAACACCTTAGCAGTACCACATGCCACGCTACATTGATGTAGTAATTCATGCAAAAGGAACCCAGACCAAGTATTGAGTGCGTACATGGACATAGCATGATAGCGATACTCCAGCAAACTGATTTATACACCCAGAATTAAGTAAAATGAGGAGTAGTGGACCCTATTGTGTTTTTACCTGTTTCATTCTCACAGAGAGTCTTTGAGGTCAGAGACTCGTTATCACTGGTACTGTAACTTCTTTTTTTCAGTCGTCTTTTCTTTGGTTTTGGTTCTTCTTCTTCCTTGATTGATTCTGAATCTACATGCCAGCTTCCTTCCTCATCTTGGATCTCAGTTGCAGCAGAGTTGTGAGAGAGGACCTGTTCACTGTTTGGTTCTGCTTCATTCTGCTCGTTTTCCTGAGAAATATGAGTCACCATGAAGGTATCAGCCTCCAACTTGACTTCCGGCTGTTCTCCCTCCTGACTGATGAAGAGCTCCTCCTCTTCCACTTTAACCTGTGGAGGTTCTGGCTCTTGCTGCTCCTCCATCTGTGGAGGTTCTAGTTCCTGCTGTTCCAAAACAGAGATCCTCTCCTGGTTCCAGAGCTGCTGGGCAACTAGAACCTCCTCCTTACAGTCAGGTTGTTGGGGGAAGTCTGGAGGGATGAAGAGAAACAAAAGGAAGAGTTTCACATTGATACAAGGGTATTAAAATCTTTTTACCAAAATATATTTAAAATCCCTTGTATTTGTTTATTTTAGTGTAATTTCAAACTTCTGTCCTTGTAATTCTTTTCTTGTAAAATTCTCATTCTTAGATTTTTTTTGTCAAACTCATGGGAAGTCTCTTCTAGTAGTCAACATATTTTCAATTAAGAGAATAAAAAAAAGTTTCAGATTTTTCTAGAGCCTCATTCAGACCATTATAGTTCCTCATACCTATTCTGTTTATCTTTATCTGGGGGCACCAGCGGATATTCCGCAGTCTGGTCTAACAGTGAATCTCTTCCTCGTACTGGTAGATGATTTGTTAAAACTCTTAATATTTCATCAGCAGCAGTAGTCACTCTCTGAACAACCTTCTCAGATGGTGAATTGAAAACATGTTTACGGTTTGATTACTTCCTGCGAATGTTGTGATGTGGCTGCTGATGGTCAGAGCTAGCAGAATGAAGCTAGTTCAGTGACTATGAAGGCCTCATAATAGTCCTCTCAGACTCGGAACTTCCATGTCAGTGCTTTATCCTCCAGCACTTAACACAGACCATCAATGGAAGGTCTACACAGAATTACATCAGCTTTTCCTTCACAGGGAGCAGAACAGAAGCCAAACCACCGACACCAACCAGCAAAAAGTTCTCACCAACCAGCTCCTGCAACATTCAAAGAGATGCATTCTTCATTATGCTTCACCTGGCAAGTATAAGAGGCCGTCTCCTTTATGCTTCTTTTTGCTTTAACTGTGACAGTCTCTGCTCTAATGCACCTAAAATTTTTCAGTATTGTGAATTCAATTCAAAAATTTCAAACTTTCTAATAGGGCTGTTCGATATAACGATATCTATCAGATGACCAGATAATGTCTATTGTTTTATTTAAAACTATTGTTTATATTGGGATTTAAAAGACCTCCCATTTCTTTAGCAAAGTTCCCCACACATTACTTGTCAGCGGCCCGCCTCACCCCAGCAGTGCGTGCAGCGGAACAGGTGTTGCTGCATTGCTAGGTTTCATTCCGGTGGTTAGCACAGCAGCTAACTCCAAACTCATGGTTTGGTCAAGTAGCTGCTACTTCTGTTTGCCAGGGATGTGGGGATGTTTCCCACCATGCTCCATCAGAAAGGATAGTCCGCCAACTAGGGCTGTCAATTTTTACAAGTCACACGATTCAATTCAAATTTCTGGAGTCACGATTCGATTCAAAATTGATTTTCGATTCACATTTGGCTCTCATTTCAGTTCAAAAATTCACTAACCTCAGGAAAAAAAGTCCACTGCACTGCAAAAAATGCTGAGCAGTGTTTCCTCTGGCTTAAAGACCTCGGTGCGCTGGCAACATATTTTTCCGGGATTGGGGGGGGGGGGCAGAAAACACATGACACGACTGTAATCGGAAATGTTCATTTTACACTATCTTTTTATTTTTTTAAATTTTACACAGTAATATTGCATAATGCAACTTACCATTTGAATTATTGTACTACCAAGGCTTGAATGTTGGCATATTGGGTCAGTTGAGGTCCCACCCAGATGTGCTGTGTTTGGACTTTTTACTGGCGTTATCCTGATTTCTTCCCTCTGCTCTCACCCCTCCTGGCCCCTCTGCCTGAACACTTTGCTCTCCTTGGCTCATCTTGTCTGTCTCATCTTTCTCTCTCTGAGCCCTGTCTAATTCAGGTTGTCTATGGTGGTATACTAACAGGTAAAAAAAATACCAAGTGTCACGTTTTGTCCTGCAGGATTGTTTTGGTCATGGTTTACATACATAAATGACAAAAATGTGTGTTTTTTGTATTTTTATTCTAGTGTTTCTTTTTTCCATTGAGAAAGAGCAGGAAAGAGAAGGCAAAAACATTCATAATAGTAAGTTACTCATGCATACTTAAATTATATGATCAGAGGTGGGTATAGTAACCAGAAATTCTACTCATGTAAAAGCAGTGCATTGAAATTAATAATTAAAATTAGACAACCAAAAATTTCTAGTTGAGTTAAGGGTACATAGAGCACCCACTTAAAAACTTCAGTTGTGGTGACCCCCACAGCCGACGGGACAAGCAGAGCGCTCAGCTGGAGCAATTAGCAGAACAGTGAGATGTATGGACTGATATCAATAGGTAGAGAGGAATCCCGGTGCCAGTAATCCTGCTATTGATATGTGTGACTCTAATGCAAATGTCCATGCCTTCCTGCTGTTTACTGTGATGCTAATATGCCATGCATGCATTGTCTAGCTGGGTATATAAGTCGACTGCATATCGCTTGCTCTCCCTCTCTTACGACTCTTGTACTTGTTGCTGACTTTGAGATGCTGGGCTTGCTCCAGCGCGCTCCCACAGCACTGGGGTGAACCCTCGTGATGGAGGATGAATAAAGCACCTTTTTTAACCTTCAGTTTGCCGTGTACGCCTACACTTATTTCGTGCCTCCACACTGGTGACCCCGAAGAAGAGAACACCCGACGAACAAACGCAGCCCCTGGCAGTGCCTCCGACGACGAATGAACGCAGCAGCCTGACGCGAATGGACTGCCCTCCCTCCTGCCACACGGGAGACCTCGACGCAGAACCAACACCAGGCGAACACCCCGTAGATCATCCACGACCGGGAAAGCCTCAGAAGCGTCATGGTGCGATCCCCGCCTGAGATTCTGGACCTCCACGCTGAGACCTGCCAAGGGACAAGAATCGTTCGCTCCCTCTCACCGCGCTGTGGATCCCAGAGACAGAGGATCTCCCACATCCTTCACATCCACACGAGCGCGCGCACACCGGGTCCTATCGCCATGATGACGACCTCCAGTGCTGGACGGAGAACGCAGCGCTTGGACCAGAACGCACCGTGACCTGACACAAGCGAACGACAGCAACAGCCCGAACAGGGAAGACCATCGGCGCCGATGACGCTGATTTCCATCAAGCTCCCTGACCCTAACTCGCCTCGCGACAGTGGGCCTGCCATGCACAGAAGCCCCGCATGAGAACAGCGCAGCTGGAAGGTACGTGGCCGCAGCACGCGTCGCGCATCAGGGACAAGCTGACTCTACAGACTTATACATCGTCCCCCGCTGCTGCGCACACGGCCCTTCAGGGCTGCTCACGCACCTGGAGCAGACACGCAGCCCGCACACAGGACTTTGTATGGGTCTCAGCCACGGCGCACGATGGGAATTCAGCCACCTTTTTCTTCACAGCCGCTACGCATCCTCGCAGGACCGAGCCGCAAGAGGAGTCAGAGACATTTTTTTTTTCTTCTTCTCACAGCCGCTGTGGATCTCCGCCACGTGCAATGGGAAAGCACCTCACCATCGCGGATCCACAGGCGATTTTTGCGGCGGCCCGGACAACTTTGCCGTCCTGGGCCGGCACTTGCTACCCCCACCCCCCTTTCTCCCCCTCCTCCTGCACAGAGCTTTTCCCGCAGCTCGCTTCCAAAGTCGGACGATCGACGCCTCAGCCCCCTGCTGAGCCCTCAGTGGGAAGTGGTGTGGTGTGCCTATGGGACAAGCAGAGCGCTCAGCTGGAGCAATTAGCAGAACAGTGAGATGTATGGACTGATATCAATAGGTAGAGAGGAATCCCGGTGCCAGTAATCCTGCTATTGATATGTGTGACTCTAATGCAAATGTCCATGCCTTCTTGCTGTTTACTGTGATGCTAATATGCCATGCATGCATTGTCTAGCTGGGTATATAAGTCGACTGCATATCGCTTGCTCTCTCTCTCTTACGACTCTTGTGCTTGTTGCTGACTTTGAGACGCTGGGCTTGCTCCAGCGCGCTCCCACAGCGCTGGGGTGAATCCTCGTGATGGAGGATGAATAAAGCACCTTTTTTAACCTTCAGTTCGCCGTGTCCGCCTGCACTTATTTCGTGCCTCCACACAGTAATGATTTCAGTCTTGAAGGTTTGAGGTTTTCCTCCAAAATTTATCACAATTTTCTTATTGTTTTCTACTTTTCTCTGTAAATCTATATAAATTTGCAACCATTTTCCTCATTTGTAATGTCCTCTTGTAAAACTGTGACTTTTCTTCTATATTTGAGACTATTTTAAACTTGTGGATTATTTTATAGCTAAATTTTGTCTATTTTTTTTTATAAAATTACATATAAAATTATTTATATATAAATTTGAAACAGACTGTGGTAAAATTTTGACTTTTATTCCTTATACAATTTACACTTTTGACTATAATTTTGCAGAGTCAGAACAGAACAATAATTTAACTCTAATTTCAAAGAAAAACATATTAATAAAATTATATTTAAAGAAATAAAATAACTTAAACTGCCAAAGATGCAGTTATTTCTGATATGACATTTCTATATATTCATAGTTTTTCAGAACTCTCCTCATCAGACAGCAGGAAAAACCTTCCATATTTTGAAATCCAAATGTTGGCACGTTTAGTTTCTTTGAAGGATGTTGATGGATTAAAGTCATTGACTTTGTGAATTTCAGTCATATTAATTTGCCAGGGATATAATAATGAACATAAATTAGTTAATATTGTAGTGGCTGGTGAAGTAAATCCTCAGCAATTCATTGCCTTTCCCTCAATTAGCCTGCATATGAAGCCTAACCACACCTGTTTGTCAAGCAACTCTTGATTATTGTTCCCATTACAAGTGGGTTAAAACCATGATAAATGCCTCCACTGCTTACATACCTCTTCTGCTTTTTTCCCCACATTTAAAATACTTTAACAAGCGCGTGCTTCTCTCGGAGAGTGACGCAAGCGAGACACTCTGTCTGCTGACTAGAACGGTCACACGGGTGAAATACTTCTGGACTCTGTGCTGATGACGGTCACGCACGTTGTTCATGTGCGCATTTGGGGAGCGTCATTCCTTCATATTTGTTATTAAATTTATATTTCCTTAGCATGCTGGCATAATTCCAAGGGTAGCGGCCTGCGACGCAGAAATATTACCAGAGGAAACCCTGGATAAGTAACATTAATTTTAAAACCAGCACAAATATCAACTTAAGTATCTAAGGCTACGGTCACACTGCAGGTTTTAATGCTCAATTCTGATTTTTTTGCACCAATGTGACCCATATCTGATTTTTTTTTTTAATGACAGTCTGAACAACACATATCCGATTTTTTCACACCAGATCCAGGCCACTTTCATATGTGGTCCTAATTTGGATACGTACTGTATCTGATATTTTCCAAAGCGACCTCCATCTGAACGGTCGCGTTGCATTTCATCCGACTTTTTCCTCACTGAAGTGAGACAGATACTACAATTCTGTGGTGGAGGATGCAGTCAGCATGGGAGACAAAGCTGATTTGTGCTCTCTTGGCGCAGTGGTTAGCACTGTGGCAGCACAGTTTACCCTTGGCCGGGGGATTGTGGGGATCGTGGGTTCGATCCCAGCCCCCGACCAACAGTGATCTGTGTGGAGTTTGCATGTTCTCCCTGTGTTGCGTGGGTTTACTCCGGGATTTCTCCGGTTTCCTCCCACATGCCAAAAACATGCATGTTTGGTTAATTGGCTGTTCTAAATTGTCCCTAGATATTTGTTTCCTATAGGCCCTTAGAATAGAGGGTTAGTATTAATGAAAGCGCTTTGAGTGGTCTTTGTGACTAGAAAAGCGCTATATAAGTGCAGGTTAGTTAGTTAGTTAGTTAGTTTTTAATCAATCACCTTCCCTTTATTACTGGCTTGTAATTTTGTCAGCTCCGACTGCACAGTAACTTCAATTTTATTTTATTTTTTTTAGGGGGGGGGGTTGGGGTGGGGTCAGGGCTGAAACTGTCAGACATTACAGGTGCACGATAACGGCACATTTACTCATTTTAAAGAGGGCTGTCAGAGGCGATCAGTTCTGTTAAAGCAGAGCTGATCACAGCAGTCATCTGGCCAGTAGAGGAATGAAGCTGGTATTATGACTTTTAACATTTTATTTTGCTGCGCTGCATCAGGGTTAAGAAGTTCTGTTCCCCCCACCCCTCAATCGTTCTACAATGCTGTGTCTGACGTTACGTTTTCTTCTGCGCATCCGGATCACTTCACAGCTGTAGACCGTTCACACTGGAGTCTGATGGGGGTGGCATTTAAGTTGTAATGTGAATGCCCACACAAAGAAATCAGGTCTCAACAAAAAATTGGAATTGAGCATCAACACCTGCGGTGTGACCGTAGCCTAAATTCTTCTGAGACTTAAAAAACAAATTAAAGTTATAAAACAAAGTGCTGTTACAGGTTTTCAGGATTATTTTTTCCCATTTAGAATTTGCTGGGAGTTTGTTAAAGTAGTGCAGTGTGCGTTGTTCAGCAGGAGGACTTGCAACTTTTTTCACTTCTTTCAACTCTGGGTGATTATCTGGTCATGGTCTTTTGCCTGGTGAAGTTTCTCCAGTAAAAGGTAAAGTAAATGCAATAATTCAAAACAAAAATAACTTCCATCCAGTGTTAATTTCGTCAACTAAAACTACAATCCATTTTTTTCATCCATTAAAGCTAGAAATTACACTAATATGACCATTTATACATTTTACTTTTGACACGTAATTTGAGTCCAGATTTATTGTGATGATTTTATTTTTAGTTTTATTTAAGTCTGTTCATTATCAATAGTTTTTGTTTACTTTTAGTCAATAACAAGATTTGGTATTCAATAAAAAGAACACTGCTTCCATCGTTGGCAAAAAATGTGAGAAAAACAAAAACACCCTCAACTGCGGCTGTCAGGGTTGCTGGGCAAAGGGGTAAGTGCGTGGTCACGCAAACAAACGTCACCCAAAGACTAGACCATAAACTTTTTTTACTGTCCATTAACTAAACTCTCTCATTTTTAGATTCTTTTACATTCGTCCTTTGAAATGAATTTGTGTATGATCAGCCCAGCGCTGCTCAGCCATATTTGCAGGGTTAGCTACGGCCAGCCATTTTGTGGAGTGATGTAACGTGGGGTGTAACCTGCTGAGGAATCGTAACTAGTTGAAGAGGTGTAACTTGACAGAGTCTACGAGCTGCAGACAGACCTGTCTTGAATTTCTTGCTGCTCCATTTTTTCTTTATTTCGACTGTTTCATCCGGCTGCTAACTAGTAAGATACTCTTTGTGGTTCTCCTGCATTGGCAGCGTCAATGTGTAATTGTGGATCACAAAACGGCAATACGTATCATTTGACGGGACCCCGGCATCATTACAAAAAAAAATAAATAAATAAATAAAATAATAATAACAAAACTGATTTAGTTTTTGTGAATCGGTTCTGGATCGTGTAATATAATTCTTATGTGAATCGATTTTCTCCAACACCCCCAATATTATGCATCTTTTACGTTATTTACCCCAGTGGTGGCAAGCTCACTTTAAACAAACACCATTGTCTCCTGTATGCAGACAATGAGCTAGCTAGTTAGCCATCAATGCTAACTCTGTGCTCTGCTCGTCTTCTGCGCTTGTGTCAACATCTGACGAAATAAGCTAGTGTTAATCCTGGTTACAAAGTTGTTTTTACATATTGCACCTTTGCAGGGGTTAAAGCAAAAAAAAAAAAAAAAAAAAATCCTGAGCCTGAACTTTTTTCGGGGAGCAGGGTCACAGGGGTGGAGACGCACATGCGCACACATATCCATTATATATCGTGGGCCGTCCTGTGGTGTCCTGTGATCGTGACTCACAGACACACAGAGATTTCTTAATATAGAGTGATATATAGAGTGATGGACTTTTGAGAAGAAAACAAGATGTACTGTTATCCCTACGTGTTGCATACACTGTGTATGTTAACGCAGATCAACAGCAAGCCAAACTCGTTTTTCATGAGCCAGGAAACCAAGCGTCCTGCTCCTTTATTTCAGTCTCCTTAGACAGCTTACAGTACCTTACAACTGTGGCTCGAAGCTCGTTGAAAAGCCCGAGTGAAACTGAAAAGAAATAAAAACAGAAAATAAATACATACAACAAGCTACTGGTGCATTCCAAATACCCGTACATGTACGGGTATTTATTTCGCCCAAAAATGCAGCCCTATACGGTCTTATTTGGGTCTATACGCTTATTGGGATATGCCCTATGTCACCCTATACGGTTTTATTTGGGTCTATACGCTTATCAGAACGCGTGGACTTGAACATAGGTCCCAGTCGTGGGTGTTCTCCAGAGAGTTTCGCCTGGAAACTCTGCGTCGTAAGTCTCCCTGAAGCGGAAGGGAGGGCAGATCAGTCAGGCTGCTGCGTTCGCTTGTCGTCGGAGACTCACCGCCGGGTGCTGCGTTCGTTGCCATCAGGACACCAGCGAGGCTGTCCAAACCAGAGGGTTGTGTTGCACAAAGCGTGTGCATTTTCGGGGTCCGCGCCAGCTTTGACATGAAGAACATTTTTTCGAGATTTATTCAAAGCTTTACCGATTGAAGTGTGGCACCCGTATGTATATATTTTTTTCAAGTGTGTGTGTACTAAGCAACAGGCCCGCAGCCACTAAATCACTCCTCGTAATTGGCTGAAAAAGCTGTCGGAGGCACTTCCTTTATTTCCGTATTATCTCGGCTGTGTTCAGGATACACGTGCCGGTTGTTTACAAAACAGTCTACATGTCGTCATGCCATGTGCCCGGGTGGCCCGGGCCTTGTGTGTCTGCAGCAATCCAGTGTATGTTCCACAAGGCAGTTCAAGACGACGTATACTATTCCGTGTCAGAGATGAAGATATCCAGAAAGCAGAAGATATCTTCCATAAATTGTAGCTCATTTCCAGGCATGAAGCAAAACATAGCATACTAGTATTGAACAACATAGACAGATACTGACTGAAAATGCAGTTGACCATAAATTGTGTACATTTGTATTATGGTGGCTAGTTCAATTCATTCAATTCAAACAGATGCCAGTACAGATGCTTGTACTGCATACTGCATTAGTGCAAAGATGTATCTTCATCTACCATTAAGTCAAAGTCAAATTCCTTGTATGTGTTGTGCATACTTGGCCAATAAAGCTGATTCTGATTCTGATTACTGATACATTCACTGGTAACATTTACTGGTAACATACATGTATCTGAACTAGAAGTACAATAAGGAAACAAAGAAGTTTAATAATATGTCTGTATGTGAACCCTACTACCCTATTAATCAACAATAAAATTATTATATGCTATATTGTTTAATTATAAAGTAAATATATATATTTGTAAACTAAATCCTCATATTTTTGGCAGGTAGCAAGTATTAGTAAGCTGATTTGCAATATTATGAATATACTGGTACATTTGTTGTATTATTTTTTTTTCAAATGTTTAAACTTGACCATTAAATTTGGTAAATTTTAAATTGCTATTAATGTTCCTCTGATAAATTGTTCATACAATATTTTCAAAAGAAATAAAACCAATTCAGAAGGTGGTTTCTTTTAATTTTGTAGATATTTCAATATCTCAGGCATAATTATGAACATTATTTAACTTTGTATGTATTGTGCGTCCCTATACTATTATTGCGCACCTATACTTTTATTGAAATTTTAACAAATTTCCAGCCTATACTATTATTACGCCCTATACTCTTATTAAAATTTTCAGTTTTTTCCACCCTACACTATTATTCCTACCTATACTCTTATTTGGAATGCACCAGTAGCGGGCCCCTGGGGTAAGACTAATTTCTGGAAACAAATAAACTCAATACATTCAACAAGCTAGCAGGGCCCTGGGATAAGACTAATTCCTGGAACGATCACACTCTAAAAAACGATACCAAATTCACATTCAGCGAAACTTATAAAATTAACAAGACACTAATCAAACTTACAGCCATTGCTTTCGAAGGTGTAGAATGGCATTTAACACACAGGAGGAACGTTTCAGACATTCGCGGGCAGGTTATACTCTCTGCCTTTTTTTTTCTCTCTACCGAAGTTCATTTCTTCTACCCACAAATCATAGCGGCAAATGGCTGCGCTTTCAATATAAAATACATGTAAATTACTACTAACTATACAGAAATTACTTTTAACACAAATTACTACAAATGAATTATGATAATTATGATAAACTTATGAACTAATTTAACCTCTATAAAACACACACTACTGAGGGCAGAACACTCCCCGCCTGGCATTACTAATGCCACTACTTCTTTTTAACTACTTTTTTTTTCACAAAAGTCTCCTGCACATTACACAATGGTGGATAAAGGATGAGACCAGTGTCTGGCAACCTACAATCCACAGTCCAGCTTGCCTAATTGCGCTTTCTGTGAACTGCCTTCCTTGATGCACAACTTTGGCATGAGCAACAGCAACAGAGCAACAAGCAAAGCAAGCAAAGCTAGAACAAGCAAAGCTGGAGCTGGATCTGGGGATGCTGGAGATAGAGAAGGAAACAGCGGCCGCCACAGCAAAAGCAGAAGTTCTAGAAGCTGCTGCAGCTGCCGAGCTGGACGAAGGAGAGAGTGTAAGGAGCGCAATTCCATCACAAGCTGTCAGACAGAGAACTATGGAGTATGTACACCACCAAATCCAGCTAAAGTCACAGGCGCGACCAGCTGAAGAAGAAACACCTCAAGTCGAACCCGCACAAAGGGCGCAATTATTCACTCCAAGGAGACCTGAACAAACTCACTCTCCACCAGCATTCAAAAAAATGTACGTAAAAAATGAATCCATCAACATACCGAGAGACTATGTCAGGCCAAACAGCTACCATGCTTCCCACAATGGTGACCCACCTATGGCAGACTTTGCTAGGTTCCTCGCGCGCAGAGAGCTAATCACAACCGGACTCTTTAAGTTTGACGACACCCCCGAAAACTTTAGAGCATGGCAGTCGTCATTTATAAATGCAACTGAAGACGTTGGTCTCACATATAGCCAGGAGTTAGATCTCCTAGTCAAGTGGCTTGGTAAAGAGTCCTCAGAGCACGTCAAAAGAATCAGAGCTGTCTATGCCACTAACCCCAAAGCTGCTCTCCAATTGTCATGGGACAGGTTAGAAGAGTGTTATGCTACGCCAGAAGTAGTAGAAAACGCCTTGTTTAAAAAACTAGATAACTTCCCTCGCCTTACAAACAGAGACAATGTAAAACTCAGAGAACTTGGAGATTTACTCTTAGAGCTGCGGGTCGCTAAGGAAGTGGCCACCGGTATTAAAGACTTGAATCTCGGCAACGACACCCTACCAGCTCAGAGAAGTCTAGGCCTGTGCTGGGACATAAACACTGACTCTTTCACATTCAAGGTTGCCGTCGATGACAAACCCTACACCCGCCGCGAGGTTCTGTCAACAATTAACAGTATCTTCGACCCCTTGGGACTAGCGTCACCAGTGACAATCAAAGGCAGACTCTTGTTACGTGAACTGTCGAATGGTGTCCATGGTTGGGATGCTCCTCTCCCTCAGGACAAAATGGACACATGGGAAACATGGAAAATGTCCCTCCAGGATCTTAGCAGTCTTAAAGTGCCACGCTGCTATGTACCAGCTTCCCTCTCTAAGTCCACTTACACCGAACTGTGTATCTTTTCCGACGCTTCAAGCTGGGTTATTGCGGCAGTAGCATACTTGAAGACAGTCAATGCAGAAGGACAATGCGAAGTCGGATTTGTGCTTGGGAAAGCAAAACTTTCACCACAACCAGAGCCCACGATACCTCGCCTTGAACTTTGTGGAGCAGTTCTAGCGGTTGAGATGGCGGAGCTCATTCTGGACGAACTTGATCACAAACCAAATGCTGTCAAATTCTACTGTGATAGCAAGGTGGTTCTTGGGTACATTTGCAATGATTCAAAGCGCTTCTAAGTCTATGTGCATAACTGCGTTCATCGTATACGTCAGTCCACATCCCCTGAACAGTGGCACTACGTCACATCAGAGCAAAACCCAGCTGATCTAGCCACCAGGTCAATACCTGCATCACAGCTCATGGACACTATGTGGTTTAAGGGACCAGACTTCCTTTACAAACCACCTGAATCCGGGACATCTGAATCCTTTGAGTTAATCGAGCCTGAAGTAGACTCTGAAATCAGAAAAGTCGCTACCTTTTCTACTCACATTCAGAAGAACGGGATCTCATCAGAATGCTTCCAGCGCTTTTCAAGTTGGAACTCATTAGTACGTGCCATTGCATTCCTAATTCACCAAGCTCATTCTCACTCATCAAGCAACCTGTCAGATCATTCATACAGGGGCTGGCATCGATGTAGCAAGCCACACACTCCAGAGGAGCTGGATGCTGCCAGTAACCTCATCCTCCAGTCTGTTCAAAAAGACGCTTTTCCTGACGAGTATGCTGCTCTCCATGCCAACCAAACCGTCTGCAGTTCAAGTCCCATCGTAGCTCTTGATCCCTATATGAGTGAAAGCCTCATCAAGGTTGGAGGTCACCTCAAACATGCTTCATTGAACACAGCATCCGAGAATCCAACCATTCTCCCAAACAAGCATCCCGTAACTCAACTGCTTGTCCGTCACTATCACGCCAAAGTTGTGCATCAAGGAAGGCAGTTCACGGAAAGCGCAATTAGGCAAGCCGGACTGTGGATTGTAGGTTGCAAAAGACTGGTCTCGTCCATTATCCACCATTGTGTAACGTGCAGGAGACTCAGGGGAAAACTAGAGACTCAGAAAATGGCAGATCTCCCACCTGAGAGACTCAAAACATGCCCTCCATTTTCATATGTCGGGTTGTAGTTAAGAAGAAGTAGTGGCATTAGTAATGCCAGGCGGGGAGTGTTCTGCCCTCAGTAGTGTGTGTTTTATAGAAGTTAAATTAGTTCACAAGTTCATATTAAAATATCATAGTTCATTTGTAATAATTCATGTCATCTAAATAGTCGTTGTGTTAAATATAATTTCTGTACAGTTAGTAGTGATTTACATGTATTTTATATTGAAAGCGCAGCCAGTTGCCGCTATGATTTGTGGGTAGAAGAAACGGACTTCGGTAGAGAGAAAAAAAAGGCAGAGTATAACCTGCCCGCGAATGTCTGAAACGTTCCTCCTGTGTGTTAAATGCCATTCTACACCTTCGAAAGCAATGGCTGTAAGTTTGATTAGTGTCTTGTTAATTTTATAAGTTTCGTTGAATGTGAATTTGGAATCGTTTTTTTAGAGTGTGATCGTTCCAGGAATTAGTCCTATCCCAGGGCCCCGCTAGCTTGTTTAATGTATTGTGTTTATTTGTTTCCAGAGATTAGTCTTACCCCAGGGGCCCGCTAGCTTGTTGTATGTATTTATTTTCTGTTTTTATTTCTTTTCAGTTTCACTCAGGCTTTTCAACGAGCTTCGAGCCACAGTTGTAAGGTACTGTAAGCTGTCTAAGGAGACTGAATAAAGGAGCAGGACGCTCAGTTTCCTGGCTCGTGAAAAACGAGTTTGGCTTGCTGTTGATCTACGTTAACATACACAGTGTATACAACACGTAGGGATAACAGTACAATTATTGATATTTCTTAAAAGAGAGCACATTTATGGAAATTGAAAAAATACACATTAAACCAACAATACCCTTGTAAAAATCTGCATGTTGTTTACATTTTGTCCACTAGATGGCCTGGTAGAGAAAATGAAGTCCCACATGAGGCATTGCCTATGTGAACCATTTTGATGAAAGGCCTCAAGTCCTCCAGAAAGCCTCATTTGGCCATCACTACATTGGGGGTTAATATATATAAATACTATTTAAACTGGGGTTATGATATTTTTAGGGTGTTCTGGGTACGTTTATTCACCGTTATGGTGAGGTACAGGCCAGCATTATGATGCCATCAGGCGCCATTAGCTTAGCCCATAGTCATATAGGGATACAGGTCAAGTGGACCCCTGACCAAGACAGCATCCCAAGTGGACCCCGGGATCCAATCTGTACATGTACAAGTACATTCTCAATCCAGTGATTTGTAAACGCAAAGAAGGAGAACAACATCAAGAATTTGTGTAAAGCTGTTGGAGAGACTTTTCCCGGTCACCAAGAACTGTAAAATATATATACAGTACATATATGTAAGATGACAACTAAGCTGATCCGGAGAAGGTTTTGGGTCTGTTTCTGCTTTGAAAAGACTTTTCTTCTTCACCGCTGTTGCTCGTCACCACTGGCTGCCCCCAGGTGATAATCCACAGAATCGGTATGTGGGACTATAATGTTCTGAATGAAGCTTTATGTCACACACATGTATGTGTATCATGCCCGAGTACACACACTTTTTTTTAAAATTGTACTTGGCCAGCCGTAGCCCACCGGGAGATTTGAACTCACGCCTCCTGCTCCGGAGTCCCGCACTCTACCTGTTTCGCCAATAGGGTCAACCCCCTTGGCAAGCCAAGTGGGCGCTTATATATTGACTCTGCTACACACTCCCCTCTTATTTTTGACATCGTCCCCTGATGTCAACGCTGCATTACAGCTTGGGAAATGTTACGCTGCCAGTACATCCCGGACGAGCCCCCAAATGTCACACACATGTATGTGTATCATGCCCGAGTACACACACTTTTTTTTTTTAATTGTACTTGGCCAGCCGTAGCCCACCGGGAGATTTGAACTCATGCCTCCCGCTCCGGAGTCCCGCACTCTACCTGTTTCGCCAATAGGGTCAACCCCCTTGGCAAGCCAAGTGGGCGCTTATATATTGACTCTGCTACATTTAGAAAGCTCTGAATCAGTTTGTAAATCACTGAATTGAAAATGTTCTTGTACATGTACAGATTGGATCCTGGGGCCTACTTGGGGTGCTCACTTGGAGTGCTCACTTGCTCAGGGGTCCACTTGACCTGCTCCCCCACATACAGGTGCATCTCAATAAATTAGAAGGTCATCAAAATTTATTTTAATAATTCAGTTCAAAAAGTGAAACTCATATATAGATTCATTACACACAGAGTGACATATATACAGTATATATATATTTATATATATATATTATATATATATATATAAATATATATTTATATATTTACATATTTATTCCATCTAGCTACAATGCTCTGCACTGTGTGTTCATATATTCATATATTTATTCCATCCAGCTACAATGCTCTGCACTGTGTGTCTGTGTGTGTGTATATATACTGTATATTTTATTGTAATATGTACATATGTATATTAGCTGCTCTTGCTTGCTTGTTTTTTTTTTTTTTTTTCTTGCCTTCTGATTGTTGCTCTGAGTGTTGCTATCCCTGTGCTGTTGCAATCCTGGAATTTCCCCGTTGTGGGACGAATAAAGGCTTATCTTATCTTATCTTATCTTATATATATATATATAATTTTATATTTGGTTGATATATAGTCATGCTACAGGTGCATCTCACTAAATTAGAATATCAAAGTTGATTTATTTCAGTAATTCAATTCATAAAACAACTCATTTTTTATACAGATTCATTAAAAACTGAGTGATATATTTTATCCTGGATGAAAACCTGCTGCAGAGCACTCTTGACCTCAGGACAACGACTCTAAGCACACAGCCAAGATATCAAAGGAGTGGCTTCAGGAAAACTCTGTAAATGGAGGTTAGGTTAATTGGAGACTCTAAAGTGGCCCTAGGTGTGAATGTGTGTGTGAATGGTAAAGGGATAGCGCCATACAGTGGCTGCTTCATCCATCCAGGTGGATGCCCTCAATTTCCCCTCTGGGGATCAATAAAGTATACAAAATACAAAAAAAAAAATCAAATAAATGTTCTTGAGTGGCCCAGCCAGAGGCCAGACTTGAATCCAACTGAACATCTCTGGAGAGGTCTGAAAATGGCTGTGCACTGACGCTTCCCATCCAACCTGATGGAGCTTGAGAGGTGCTGCAAAGAGGAATGGGAGAAACTGCCCTAAGATAGGTGTGCCAAGCTTTTGTCATCATATTCAAAATGACTTGAGGCTGTAATTGCTGCCAAAGGTGCATCAACAAAGTACTGAGCAAAGGCTGTGAATACTTAAGTACATGTGATTTCTTAATTTTTTATTTTTAATAAATTTGCAAAAATCTCAAAAAAAAAAAAAACAAAACTTTTTCACATTGTCATAGGGTTTTGTGTGAAGAATTTTGAGGAAAAAATAGTTTAACCTGTTGCACTTCGGTGTACCGCGGGCGGACACGTCTCTGTGTCCTAGGGCACACGAGGGGGTCCTAGGACGCACACTGTGCGTCCTAGGAGGCACTGAAAAAAAAAAAAAAGCTGCATTTCCGTTCTTCCACTAAAGACACAGTCGCGAACAGAAAGCCAAAGGAGTGCTTTGATTGGTTTAGATGTGACTGACCTCTCATTCGACTAATAAGAGCCTTGAATTGGGTTTCTGAAACCTTGAAGAACCAATGACTGAAAAACTAGCAAGAAGGACCCGCCTACCAACGGCTGCGAATACAGCGAGCCAATTGAAGCACAGTAGTACGAAAGCGTGCCTCCCTTGCAAAATCTATTTTGTTTTAGCCGCTGGGTGACACATACGCGTTCGCCAGTCTTTTTTTTACCTCCGCCAAGGATGGTATGTGATCATTGGCGTTGGTTTGTCTGTTTGTTTGTCTGTCTGTTTGTTTGTCTGTTTGTTTGTTAGCAAGATAACTCAAAAAGTTATGGACGGATTTTCATGAAATTTTCACAGATTGTCAGAAATGGGGTATCCTACAGATGATTACATTTTGGTGGTGATCCGGATCACCGTCCACAAGAAAACTGCCATTACGCAAAATGCCATTTTCGTGAATAACTACTAAACCACTAATCCTATCATTGTCAATCCAATTGGTTGTCATATGTTTTCATGGTCAAGAAATCTGAAAACGTACACACAAACACTGTATGGGGGGAACTGTGGCGCTTGGCGGAGGTCTGCGCTCTCCGAGTGCTTTTCTAGTTCTTACTACTGTTCTTATTTGTTTTGAAAAATCGTTTGCCAAATCCGCAATCATGGAAGCGCAAAACCGCAATAATGGAATTATGGTTTGACCGGGTCACGTGACCAGAACCACGAGTCGTAACAAGCGGACCAGATTCATGTTCGTCTGACAATGAGGAAGAGAAGTTCGCCAGCGACACTGCTGTTGCGGACAGGTGTTATAAGCTAAATTATTCTTTATCCCTGAAAATTGTAATCAAAAGTGACTTTTAACTGATTGGTAAATTACAACTGTGCGTAGGAGACCGCAGCGCACTGGGCGATATCTGTCCTCTGTAACGGGGGGGGGGGGGGGGGGTTATCATCTTCTACATTACAGATATTTTAGTATAATTTTTAGTGCACTGTAGGTTATTTTTTCTTGTAAAAAAAAAAAAAAAAGCCACACATTTTTTACGTGGCATGCTTCTTTGTGAGTGGAGGCTTGTTTGTTCATTCATTCATTCATGAATGAATAAACAACCCCCCCCCCCACACACACACACACACACAGCCCTGAGTGTCACCTTTCATTAGAGCCCAAGATGAAGCTTCTATATTGAATCATTCAAAAGTTACAGACGTTTTTCCAAACTGTGCCATTTGGCACAATTTGGCACAGTTCAAAAATGCCTGGGAACTACCTGAGTAGAAAGCTGTGTAATATATTCATTTTTTGTGGTATTGTTACAAAATTTTGACCTCAGCTGGATAACACTTGGTTCTACATTTCTGTTGTATTTTCCAGCCAGTATCTGACAGCTGTGTGTTATTTGCAAGCATTTGTATCCAAAAAAAACACCCAGGCGAGTTCAGTATGTTTAGATGACTGTTACTCAGCACTTAGAGAGATTATGACTGTTTTGCCAAAAAATTCAAGGTGTTTTCTTTTAAATGAGACCAACCCCATGAAGATGCTGCAAAGGGTTGAAGAACAGCTTTTGATTTACTTTGGGTACGTTATTTTTTGGTGTTTTTAGGGAAATTGACCAGAGTGCAAGGGGTTAATCCATTTTGGAATAAGGCTGTAACATAACAAAATGTGGAAAAAGTGAAGCGCTGTGAATACTTTCCGGATGCACTGTATACAGAGGTCAAACGTTTTCATCTGCCCACTCAACACACACCCACTTCCACATCCGCTCATACACAAGCCTACACTCACACACCCCCTCCCCCACCCGCAGACCCCCGTGAACGGGGAAGGCAACCCAGGATGCGGGCACCAGCCCCTGGGTGGCACCCGGGCACCCGGGCCCCAGGAAACACACGACCCCACCACGCAAGGATGCATCAGGGATAACCCCCACCGCCGGCACACACCCGACCCCGGCCCGGGGCGGGGGGACGCCCCCCCAGCACCAGGGGCCCAGGGCCAGACCCAGACCCCCCACGAGGGGCGAGGCCAGCCGGCCAGGGGCCACAGCCCAACCCCCCCGGTCCACCCCACAGCCCCCCCCCACCCCAGGGCCAGACAGACGGCCACCCCGGAGCAGGCCCCCCGGACACCTGCGGTTGGGGCGCAGCCAGCCGCCAGAGGTGCCAAGGAGAGTGAGTCACTGCCCGCCACCCCTCAGTTTATAGAATTAATAAGCGGGGACCAGAGAGAACTGAATTCCGCCAATTGATTATTTGAGGAGGCTGACATTCTTTCCAGGCTAATATAATCCAATAGTAAGTTATTATAGTAAGTCATGCACAAGTTATTTCTTGTTTTCCAGTTCATGAGGATAGCTTTCTTTGCGATGCATAAGGCAGTGAGAACCATGTGTGACATCCTTGCATCTATATTTATTTCACTTAAATCACCTAATATGCAAAGTGTGGGTGAGGGTGGGACACTATACCCAAGCCATGCTGACAGGTCTTCACATGTCTTCTGCCAGAACTTTTGAACCGGTGCACAGGACCACATAGCATGCATATAACTATCCGGGACATTGCTAGTACAGTGAGGGCAGATATTTGTGTGACTCAGGCCCATTTTGAACATCCTTTGTCCTGTATAATGAATTCTATGTAGAACTTTATATTGTATAAGTTGTAAGTTAGAGTTTTTAGTCATCTTAAAAGTGTTTAAACATATTTGTGTCCAGAAACTTTCCTCCTTATTAATCGATAAGTCTGTCTCCCATTTTGATATTGGAAGAGATATGGACTCATCCAACGTTGATAATAGTCTATATATTTTCGATATCAATTTTGGGGAACGGAGATTTAGAAACTCTGCCACCTTAACTGGTACTTCTAAATCTGTCTGATTAAGATTAAATCTTGCTTTTATTATGGATTTAAGCTGTTGGTATTCAAAATACTTTTTATCACTGATTTCGTGTTTTGACACTAGATCCTGAAATTGGATAAAATTTCCACCTTGAATAAGATGTTCTAAGTTGTTTATTCCCTTCTCTTGCCATAGTGGAAATTTTAATGTCCTCTTTTGTTGCAGGATATCAGGATTATTCCAAATGGGCGTGAGTTTACAGGGGACAAGTGAAGACCCTGTTATTTTTAAAAATTTCCACCAAGCCGTCAGGGAGGAACTAATATTAATACTTTTAAAACACTCATGGCGTTTAATAGAGGGACTTATAAAAGGTAAGTCAGAGATATTTAGCGACCCACAGACAGCCTGTTCAGCATCTAACCATGGGTTCCCTAATGGGGTTGATTTTGTCCATTTTGAAACGAACTGCAATCTATTGGCTAAAAAGTAATTAAAAAAATTTGGTAAATCTAAGCCTCCGCACTCTTTTGCTTTTTGAAGGGTTTTTAAACTAATCCGTGATGGTTTATCCTTCCATAAAAATTTACTTATATTTGAGTCTAGAGACTTAAACCAGGCCATTGATGGTTGGGTAGGGATCAATGAGAACAAATAGTTAATTTTAGGAAGGACCATCATTTTAATGGCTGCGACTCTTCCCATTAATGATAAAGGTAGTGTCCTCCAGCGCGTAAGATCGTCTTGTATCTTTTTTAAAAGGGGGATATGATTTAGTCGCAATAACTCTGAGAGCCTGGGAGAAATATCTATTCCTAAATATTTAACATTCCCTGATTATATCGGAATAGTAGATGTATTTGGGAAATTGCAATTTATGGGTAAAGCTATTGATTTTACCCAGTTAATAGAGTAGTCTGATAATGATGAAAATTTATCAATGAGCGCCACTGTCTGAAGAAGAGATCTTTCTGAGTTTTCAAGGAAAATTAATACATCATCAGCATAAAGACTTATCTTATGTTCCTTTTCTCCAGTTTGAATACCTCTGATATCAACACTCCCACTTAGAAGATGAGAGAGGTCTCCAATTTTCATCATAGGTATACCTCAACTATGAGAGACATAATGAGAAAAAAAAAATCCAGAAAATCACATTGAAGGATTTTTAATGAATTAATTGGTAAATTCCTCAGTAAAATAAGTATTTGGTCACCTACAAACAAGCAAGATTTCTGGCTCTCACAGACCTGTAACTTCTTCTTTAAGAGGCTCCTCTGTCCTCCACTCATTACCTGTATTAATGACACCTGTTTGAACTTGTTATCAGTATAAAAGACACCTGTCCATAACCTCAAACAGTCAGACTCCAAACTCCACTATGGCCAAGACCAAAGTGCTGTCAAAGGACACCAGAAACAAAATTGTAGACCTGCACCAGGCTGGGAAGACTGAATCTGCAATAGGTAAGCAGCTTGGTTTGAAGAAATCAACTGTGAGAGCAATTATTAGAAAATGGAAGACATACAAGACCACTGATAATCTCCCTCGATCTGGGGCTCCACGCAAGATCTTACCCCGTGGGGTCAAAATGATCACGAGAACGGTGAGCAAAAATCCCAGAACAACACGGGGGGACCTAGTGAATGACCTGCAGAGAGCTGGGACCAAAGTAACAAAGGCTACCTTCAGTAACACACTACGCCGCCAGGGACTCAAATCCTGCAGTGCCAGATGTGTCCCCCTGCTTAAGCCAGTACATGTCCAGGCCCGTCTGAAGTTTGCTAGAGAGCATTTGGATGACCCAGAAGAGGATTGGGAGAATGTCATATGGTCAGATGAAACCAAAATAGAACTTTATTGTAAAAACTCAACTTGTTGTGTTTGGAGGAGAAAGAACACCACCCCCATGCTACTGTGAAGCATGGGGGTGGAAACATCATGCTTTGGGGCTGTTTTTCTGCAAAGGGACCAGGACGGCCAATCCGTGTAAAGGAAAGAATGAATGGGGCCATGTATCGTGAGATTTTGAGTGAAAACCTCCTTACATCAGCAAGGGCATTGAAGATGAAACGTGGCTGGGTCTTTCAGCATGACAGTGATCCCAAACACACCGCACAGGCAATGAAGGAGTGGCCTAGCCAGTCTCCAGATCTCAACCCCATAGAAAATCTTTGGAGGGAGTTGAAAGTCCGTGTTGCCCAGCGACAGTCCCAAAACATCACTGCTCTAGAGGAGATCTGCATGGAGGAATGGGCCAAAATACCAGCAACAGTGTGTGAAATCCTTGTGAAGACTTACAGAAAACGTTTGACCTCTGTCATTGCCAACAAAGGGTATATAACAAAGTATTGAGATGAACTTTTGTTATTGACCAAATACTTATTTTACTGAGGAATTTACCAATTTATTCATTAAAAATCCTTCAATGTGATATTCTGGATTTTTTTTTTCTCATTTTGTCTCTCATAGTTGAGGTATACCTATGATGAAAATTGGAGACCTCTCTCATCTTTTAAGTGGGAGAACTTGCACAATTTGTGGCTGACTAAATACTTTTTTGCCCCACTGTAAATATATATATATATATATATATATATATACACACACACACACACACACACACATATATATATATATATATATATATATATATAGATAGATAGATATATAGATAGATAGATCGATAGATAGATAGATAGATAGATAGACACACAGTGCGGAGCATTGTGGTTGGTGAATGTGCAGCAGAAAGTCTAAGCTCTGTCTCTGCGGATGCGGCGGGCCAGCTGGATGTCTTTGGGCATGATGGTGACCCTCTTGGCGTGGATGGCGCACAGGTTGGTGTCCACGAAGAGACCCACCAGGTAGGCCTCCCTGGCCTCCTGCAGAGCCATGACGGCGGAGCTCTGGAAGCGCAGGTCAGTCTTGAAGTCCTGAGCGATCTCCCTCACCAGGCGCTGGAAGGGCAGCTTACGGATGAGCAGCTCCGTGGATTTCTGATAGCGACGGATCTCTCTCAGAGCCACGGTACCGGGCCTGTAACGGTGAGGCTTCTTCACTCCGCCGGTGGCCGTAGCGCTTTTTCCGAGCAGCCTTGGTGGCTAGCTGCTTCCTGGGGGGCTTTTTCCTCCAGTAGATTTACGGGCGGTCTGCTTGGTTCTTGCCATCGCTCTTTATTATTCTGTCTTATATTTCTTGCACGCCGCCTAAACTCCAGCCCGGCACCTGCGTCGTTTTCGCTACAGTTCCTCGGTATGTCGAGTTTCTCCATTAGCACCGGGTGGCGGTTGAGTGCTAGCTAGCTCTTCCCTGCTGTATCGTCTCCTGCTGTAAACAGTGGCTCCGTCCGCCGACTCGGGAGACCTTTGGGGCGATCTGTGTGTCCGTGATATATATATATAGAATGAAAGGTGTAGAAGGAAGAAGGAAGATTTTAAAAAAAAGGCAGTTGCAAAAGGCAGCCAACTCGTGTGGTGCCGCCGGTCCGGCGGAACCGGAAACAGAAAAAAAAAAAATATTAGTATTGAATTATTATTAAATTATTGACTTATTTTTGACACTTTTGTCTGTTTCTAGCACTGATGACTCCTGATCCTTCGATAAAAATCTCATAATTCTGCTGAAAACAATACCAAAAGCTCATAATTCCAACACGAACCAGGGATGTGATTTGGGGTTGGGGAAATTATCTGAAAATTCAGCAGGGGGTCTGGGGGACATAGTCCCCCAGCGGGGTCCAGGGCAGAGCCCTGGTGGGGGTGGGGCAAGGGGGGCAAAGCCCCCCGAAGCTCCTGGGTTTTTATGATTTTTAAGTACCAGAACTGTGCTTAAATGACATAAAACAAACAGCTGAATGCCACTTATTACTATATAATATTGACTTATGTCCCAAGAAGATAGCATTCCTAAAATATTCCAACAAGCATTATCCATCACATGCTTTAACACTTGATCAAATCAAAATTAGTTAATTTTATCAATTCCATAATAGTAATAAAATTTCAACATACCATTACTTTTTATAACTTCAGCATTCATTTCAGATCACCAGTTTCAATCTCCATTGAGACTTGAACAGTTCATTTTGCACAATCACTGATGTAGCCAAGTCTTAGAAATATTCAAAAGTTATGAGTCAATGACCACTGTGCACTGTCAATTTCAAACTGTTTGGAATCATAAAAGGGGATGGTTAACTTTTACTACCGTTTCCTCCCCCGCGCAGCCCAGCTCATACAGCTGTTGTACGTCGCCAGTAACAGAGAGTTACTGGCTCTCCACCTGGCCATACGCCACTTCCAGTCCTGCCTGAAAGGGCGCAGCTTCACTGCGTTCGTAGACCACAAGCCGCTGACGTACTTAACGTACTTTATCTTCCTGGAAGATAAAATAAAGCAAACTCGTTGACTGCCATTTTAAATAATGTTGCACATAATTTTTGATTAAAATTTTTCAACACCGGTGGTTTAAAAACTTTTTTCTCTCTGGTTTGCAGCTCGTCAAGCATTCGTTCACTCATTCACACATTCACTCATCTGTCTACTTTTTTTCTTTTATCCTATCTGTTGGGCTAGTAAACCATGGCAAACAATGTCCATTCGTCCCTCTCTTTGGCACCCAAATAATGTCCATCTTATCGTTGTCTTTGTCCATTCTTCAGCTCTCAGCTGTTATCATATCTTCGGCATACACACACATAGAGCAGAGAATGCTCATGGCCCACTTACGGAGGTGGGGTTATGTTGCTCAGCAGTTCTTGGAGTCGACTGCCACAAAGGAAGTACATACATACAGGTGGAGTTATATTTGTCACTCAGCAGTTCTTGGTTACAGGCAATTGCCACAAGCAAAGCAATACTGGCATGTTGTTGTCTTCAGCCACCTGCCAGTGACTAGCAAGAGAGTTCTTAGTCCATTATGCCTTGTCGTGCTGGTTGATGGATAGATTTGGTGATGACACCGGTGTTGACACTGGGTGATGATGTTGGGGTGAGGGAAGCAATGAGACAATAAAGATAGGTCTGGTCTACCACAGTTTAAGTTTGCCCCTAAAAAAATATAAAATACTGAGACGTATATTCTATTCATATAGTATCATCCACATGGAAATTAAAACTAGGACTTAAAATGCCTGTTTCTCTGTTGTGATTGTCAGTTTGTGAGGTTACTGTCTTAATACAATTAAAATATGTGATTCCTTGAAAAAAAGTATAGAATTATAAGATTAAATACAATGAAAAGGGTAAATTAGGTTTTAATATATACCTTGATAAATGATATTATGTTTGCTTTATGAACCACAATGAACTAAACTGAACCTAAAATAAAACAAAATAAAATATGTTTTCTGTTTAGATTCATAGGGCCATATGAATTTCTGTATCCTTTGACTTTAAATAAAGTCACAAGTTCAACAAAAAGGGGAAATAAAATGTAAAATGTGAGCCACAGAATTACTGCTAAAAATTCAAAACTGGCAAAAAGGCATGCTGAGGAGAAAAAAATAAACAATCAAAAGAAGAAAACATTCATTGAAATAAAATTACATCCATAGGGCCCGAGTGTCAGGTTGTTTTTTTTTTTTTTTTATCTTCAAATCCTTCTGACTTTGCTATAATGCTTGGGGTAATAAGAGCATTTAATAGCCCACGCCTCCAATTGATTCAAACCAGATACTGTTAGTAAAATAAATATCAACTATATAGTTAGCAAAAAGGCTTTTGTTTTCAAAAAAGGCTTTTGTTTTGTTTTTGGGCTGCACGGTGGCGCAGTGGTTAGCACTGCGGCAGCACAGTTTACCCTTGGCCGGGGGATTGTGGGGATCGTGGGTTCGATCCCAGCCCCCGACCAACAGTGATCTGTGTGGAGTTTGCATGTTCTCCCCGTGTTGCGTGGGTTTACTCCGGGATTTCTCCGGTTTCCTCCCACATGCCAAAAACATGCATGTTAGGTTAATTGGCTGTTCTAAATTGTCCCTAGATATCTGTTTCCTATAGGCCCTTAGAATAGAGGGTTAGTATTAATGAAAGCGCTTTGAGTGGTCTTTGTGACTAGAAAAGCGCTATATAAATGCAGGTTAGTTAGTAGTTAGTTAGTTAGTTTCACTTTTATAACTTCTTGTATACACATTCTCACACATTTTCATACACATTCTCACACAATGTCCTATGAAACTAATTTACTTTTCATGTACATGATGTCAATTTATTTAGATTGAAGGAGCTCTCTTTTATTTATCATACATTCTTATTTTCTGCTTTTTCTCATTTAACTTTTCTTTCAGATAATGTAATTGTTGGCAACTAAATGATCCTCCATATGGAAAACCCATTTCAGATAAGACAGGCAACAGCCAGGCACTTTCATCACCATATTTTTTTTTCTCTGACAAGACGTTTATTCCTGTCATGCAGCCCATGCACCAGAAAGTTCTACATGCCTCCAAACAGCCCCAACCCCCCCCCCCCCCCCCAAAAAAAAAAAAAATTGCTGGCAGATAATTTTACTTAAAATAAGTGGGAAAAAAAAGTTCTGGCAATAGATAATGTTAGTAAAAAAAAAAAAAAAAGCACATCTGCCAACAAAGCAAGAATAAATTGCTTAGCCCAAGTAAACTATCATAAAGTAAGCAAAAATCCCACAGAAAACTGCACAACAAAAACAAATTGCTGTCAAAATTATCTTGAGATAAAAACAAGCATCTAATACACTTCATTTTACCGAAATCCCCAGTTTGTTGTGACCTTATTACTGTTTCAGCACAACACAAGTTTGTCCTTTCACACATACACACCATAGCAAGCCGCAAATAAACACACACATTTTAGTAAACAATCCCAAAACCACTTAATAAGCAGAACTGGCAACCAAAAATTCTCACCGTCAATCTGTAACAATTGCCCATTTTTTTCATCAAAGTTACCCGTAAAAACATTATTTAAAACACACACACAAAAATGCAAATGACCAGACAAACAACAGCAGTTATTTAATTTATTTATTATTTTATCTTCGTTTAAAGGCAATTTTATTTTATTATAAGCTTATTTTGAATTATACCTTAAGGTATTTTGGTTGTCGTTACCATGTTAAGGTTAATCCTTATTATATTAAAGCTACTTCTCTTTATTTTAAGGTTATTTCTCGTTACAACCTTATCTCTATTTTTTTGTCTATTTTATTTCTTTAAGATTATCTCGTTATAACCTTATTTTCTCTATTTTTGGTTTATTTTATTTTTATTTTAAGGTTATCTCTTGTGAAAACCTTTATTTTCTTTATTTTTTCCTCTCTCTCTCTCAGCCATTAATATCACTCTGTGGTAACCTGCTGCTGTATTTTTCCAGGGTATCCTTCCACGATATCCCCCTGTGCACTGTGTACCCATTTACTCAGTAGAAATGCATTTCACTGACAGAATCTAACCGGGACACGGTTAAGCTTTACCAAAAAGACCTGGACCTACGGTAATTAACGCTAAACTCTTGACTCTCAACTCTTCACGCATATTTTCAGACCAACCACGGACTCTAATCGGGATGAAACATTTTTAAATTATTAATAATTACATTTACTCACTACAATCCACCTGCTCCGTCACCCTCCAGTCCACTCCCAGCATCTCTGGACCTTGCCTCACTTCCGCAAAGCCGACCCTTTGGGGTTGGTCATCTCTGCAACTGTGCACAAGCTGTCTCGATCCAAAAGCGCCGGAAACAAGAGGAGAGGGATATCTGGAGTCCCTGTGCTCGGGCGCCAAGTAAGGTAGAAAAAATTCCTTATTAAAAATCAGGCAGGATCAACGTTTCTGCAAATTTAATATGCACTGATAAGCAGAAGACTATACAGAGTGCAGCTTTCACAGACTACTGCAGTGCACTGGCTGAACTAACAGAGTGATTCTGGTATATTCTGGTATTTTTCTTGAGCAGTACATATATATATACGTATATATATATATATATATATATATATATATATATATATATATATATATATACTGCTCAAGAAAAAAAGGCAACACTTTGAAAACACATCAGATTTTAATGGGAAAAAATAAACTGGATATCGAAATTGTGGCAGGCTAGTCCAGCTTATGCAGATTAATCTGAATAGTGATTAGTAGTAGTGATTGTTTCAACTATAACTTCCATAACAGGACACTGTGCATAGTGTCACTGCAGGACTTCCCATTCTCCACGGAAACATCTTTCTTTAATCTTGGCAGTTGATGCCTGTATTGCAGTCTGTGTGGCCATCTGGAGCAGATATCACAGTATAATGCATAATGATGGCTGGTGACCACTTTACCACAAAGTGCACAAAAAGCTGGCTCTTCCATCACAGAGGGCTGTTGTCTGGCAGGATGACTCTGGGAATGACTGATCTGGTACCTAAATCACATTCAGATACTGCATAAAACCCCAAAATTACTCCAACAAACAACTCAAACGCAGGCTAACACACAAATGATTATCCAATGAAATACCTAGAAAGCTGCTGTCTCCTTTGTATGTTGAGGCTCAGGTTTTAATGTCTAAACTGACTGCAGGTGTGGCTATCATCCTCTCCCAATGTTGACATCAGTACCAGGGGTTGTATCATAATGCGGGCTATTTTGGTGAATTGAAGGGTTAAAATTTCAGGAAAGGATTCTACATTATATAATTTGGAAGTTTTTGACTCATCTCGATAAAACGTGTATTCAAACAAGTGACATTATGCTCAACACCGCCCACTCGACAATGGTTCAAGCAATATAACACCGAAGTGTCGTGAGCAGAGTGCGAGCACTGTGTCATCATGGCCAGTCACGTGACCATACCAAACGAGAACTCGTTGTCACATCATGCGATTTGAGACATGGCGAGAGATTTGAGAGGGCTAGGCGTTGCATACATCAATAGTGAAGGATTTAAAAGGGGTCTGATTCACCACTCAAACTGAGGGTTTTTTGAGAGGAGATTTGTTATCATCATTGCATTCGCTGTTATGAGTAGAAGTCAGGGACAGTATTACACAAGTTAGAATTAGGTTTAGTAACATTAAACACATTACATGTACTAAATATTTCACATAGATACATTAGTGATGGGGAAACTGATGCCTTGTAAAACAATGAACAACTTTGAGACAATTGCTTCATGATCGGCTCAGTGTTATGAAACATTTAATGAAGATTGCCATCTGCTAACTGAGTATCAGAACTGCATCTGAGTAGAAAACCTGAAAAAAATCTCAGTACCTTTTTTTTTTTTTTGAGTATTTGCCCATCCGAGGTCTATTCAAAATTGGATGGCAGGAACAAACAATACAAAGCAAACAAAAAACCCTAATTCCAATCAAACTCTCTCAAATTTCCCACGAGCCCTCAAGTCACGTGATGTGACCGACATGACGAGGCCTCATTTGCTACGGTCACGTGACTGTGGGTGTGCTGAAACAGAGCTTGATGCACTGCTCATGATGCAAAAAAAAAAATTGCAACAGACATTGGACAAATCCTATTACTATGATGAAAAAAAGACTATCAGAGAATTGTTGTGCTCTTTACTCTCCTTTAAGATACCCCTTTTTTCTTGTTAATTGGAATGTGAAGTTTGACTGTATATTTTTTGTGAAAGTTCTGATTTTCTAACTCTTTTGTTAAATTTATTCTCATCGAGTTTGCATGTTGTATTGTGTTCTATTAAATTTAAAAAAAAAAAACTGCTTATGACACTTCTGCTTCATATTGCACGAATCAGTGTTGAGTGGGTGGTGTCTAGCGTAACATCACTACCCCTATGGATTGGGACACCCCTTCATGGCTGCACATGGCCAAAATGGCTGTAGAGTGTAGCTGTCTTACCGGCCACTGCTGACATTCACCAGCCATTGGCCGGTGCGAATGTCAAGCCCTTCTCTCAGTCAATTAAAATGACAGATAATTCAATTCAATTCAACTTTATTTATATAGTGCCATTTCACAACAGTCATCTCATAGCACTTTCAACTGTAGGGGGGACCCCCACAGTTGCAGAAAGACCCCGGCAATCAGGAGATCCCCTGTGAGCAAGCACTTGGCGACGGTGGAGAGGAAAAACTCCCTTTTAACAGGAAGAAACCTCCAGCAGAACCAGGCTCAGGGAGGGGCAGTCATCTGCTGCGACTGGCTGGTGGGGGGTGAGGGGAAAGAGAAGAAGAAAAGAACAGACATGTAGAGAGCAAACAGCACGATGGGGACTCAATCTATGGGAGAGAACAAACAAATGTTAATGACCAGCAAAAAAAAAATTTCATTGAGAGTGAAGAAAGGAGTGAGGCCCAGTGCATTATTGGAGGTCCCCCGGCTGACTAAACCTATTAGCAGCATAACTAAGGGAGGGTTCAGAAACCCATGATCCCTCCCTAATTGTAGGCTATATCAAAAAGGAAGGTTTTAACCCTATTCTTAAAAACAGAGATTGAGTCTGACTCCCGAATCCAGATTGGAAGCTGGTTCCACAGCAGAGGAGCTTGATAACTGAAGGCTCTGCCTCCCATTGTACTTTTGGAGATTCTAGGTATTACAAGTAATCCTGCATTTTGGGAGCGTAGTGCTCAGTTAGGATAATACGGTAGTATCAGATCTTTTAAATAAAAAGGAGCCTGATTGTTTAGAGCTTTGAAAGTGAGAAGAAGGATTTTAAACTTAATTCTAAACTCTATGGGAAGCCAATGAAGGGAGGCCAGAACCGGAGAGATATGATCTCTCTTTCTAGTACCTGTTAAAACTCTTGCTGCAGCATTTTGGATCAGCTGAAGACTTTTTAAAGATGTTTTAGCACAATCTGATGATAAAGAATTACAATAATCTAATCTCGAGCTAACAAAAGCGTGGATCAGTTTCTCAGCATCACTCTGAGACAAGATTAGGGATGGGCATAATTAACCGATTAACCGATAATTGATCATTAAGAATTTCACCGAGGAAGTTCATTTTCGTCGACAAACCGTTTTTTTTTTAACAATCCGAATGTAGGTTATTAGGCCTAGTGCACGGCCGTCCTCAAACAATGCAATGCATTTAACTGTCCCACTGGCAAAATTTGGGCACCAGGGGGCAACATTACACCATCGCCGTACCCTGGCGTGCCTCAGTTGATACATGCGAGCTTCCGTAGGGCAATCACCAAATCATGGAGGTTGCGGCGAAGTGTTGCGTGGGACCATTTTAATTTAAAAAATGACCAGGTGTACTGCAATCACTGCAATGCAGCATACAAAAGAAAAAAGTAAAAGAAAGAAATATATGTTCCGTTATGTGTCCTGTATGTGTCTCCCGTTATTGCCTGGCTCGCAACTTGAAGCCTCCCTCGTTTGCGCACTGCGCATGTGTTCACGTTTTACTGCAAACTTGTCTTGTTAATAAATTCATCCTCGAAGAAAAACACTCCGTATTTTTTTAATTATTATTCTCAATACATAAGAGTACAGTGATCCCTCACTTAGCGATAAAGAGCAATGAATGCGGTCTTCGTTTGCTCGGTGGCCGCTCGGCAGGGAGAGAAGCTGGGTAAAACATCTCGGCCAATCAGCTTGCGGGGTGAAACGTCTCGGCCAATCAGCTTGCGAGATTCCCGAGCCGAGCCAACACGAGAACAGCGAAGAGAGGTGGATTTGAGTTGTGCCGGCTCTCCGTGTTGATACCTGATGTTCTAATGTAGTCTACCTGCCTTGTTAGCTACCTAAAAATGTTAATGATTAACCGATTATTAATCATTAATTCTCCCGACGATCGGCGAAGAAAATTTCACCGAATGCCCATCCCTAGACAAGATGCTCCTAATCTTGGCAATATTACGCAAATGATAGAAGGCAGTCTTAGAAACAAATTTAATATGTGAATTGAAGGACAGATCTTGATCAAAAATAATTCCAAGGTTCCTCACAGAGCCATTAAGAGAAAGAGTAACCATATCCAAACAAAGTTTGATTTGGAAAGGCATTTCTAGGTTTTTTGGACCAACAAGAATGACTTCAGTCTTATTCTGAATTTAATAGCAGGAAATTACAAGTCATCCAAGCTTTGATTTCCTTAAGACAGGCTTCCAACTTGGCTAATTGATTACCATCATCTGGCTTCATTGACAGGTATAACTGTGTATCATCTGCATAACAATGAAAATGTATTAAGTGTTTTCTAATAATGTTGCCTAACGGAAGCATATATAAACTAAAAAGAGTAGGGCCTAGCACAGATCCCTGTGGAACTCCATGACTAAGCTTTGAGTTGAAAGAAAACTCATTACTGACATGAACAAACTGGAACCTATCAGATAAATAAGAACTAAACCACTGCAACGAAGCTTCATTAAGTCCAACATAGTGTTCTAATCTATCAAGTAGAATATTATGATCGATAGCATCAAAAGCTGCACTAAGGTCTAAAAGGACAAGTACAGAAACAAGTCCATTATCAGATCCGATGACGAGGTCGTTAGTGACCTTCGCTAAGGCTGTTTTAGTACTATGATGGATTCTAAACCCAGATTGAAATTCTTCAAGTAAACCATTTCCCTGCAGGTGGTCAAATAATTGCGCAGCAAAAACTCTAAGATTTTTGAAATGAAAGGGAGATTAGAGATTGGTCTATAGTTAGCTAAAGCTCCTGGATCTAGCGTTGGCTTTTTGAGTACGGGTTTAATTACAGCCGTTTTAAACGCCTGCGGTACATGGCCTAAAGTTAATGAAGAATTGATTATATGAAGAATAAAGCTACCAATAAGTGGGAAGACTTCTTTAAATAACCTGGTAGGAATAGGGTCTAAAAGACAAGTTGAAGGTTTGGATGAGGAAACTATTTTGTCTAACTCACAAAGGTCAATTGGAGTAAACTCATCAAGACAGACATCAATTGAAGGAGTTGTAGTAGTTACTGTATTTAAGTTAACTGTGGGAAGAATCTGATTGATTTTATCTCTGATGGATGAAATTCATTATTGAAAAAGTTCATAAAGTCCTGACTAGTAAGCTCTAAGGGAATGCTAGGATTGACAGAGTCCTGACTCTTTGTCAACCTGGCTACAGTGCTGAAGAGAAACCTGGGATTATTCTTGTTCTCTTCTATTAATGCAGAATAATAACTCGTTCTAGCTTTTCTAAGAGATTTTTTATAAATTAAAAGATGATTTCTCCAAGCTAAATAGATTTCATCTAAATTAGTGGAGCGCCATTTTCTTTCTAATTGACGAGTCTTCTGTTTTAAGGTAATAGTTTCTGTGTTGAACTAAGGAGTAACTGATAACTGATTGACAGAATTTTTACAGCCAGTCTGAGAAAAAGACATAAAAAGTGAAGTGCAACCTGTGACCTAGAGTATTGCCCTTTTTCAGTTGTCAACTCAAATGCAGTTCTGACAGTCAGTCACCAGATGGCAGTCTTTATTAGATGTTTCATAACACTGTGTCGTTCATGAAGGAATTGTCGCAAAGTTGTTCACTGTTTCATGAGGCCTCGGTTTTAACATCACTCATTCAAACACACAAGAATAATTAACAGAATATGCCATTCTCCAGCCAGTAGGCAGCAGTAGTCCAAAACTGCAACAGCAAAATTAAATGCGAAGAAGGAGAACAACAACAAGATCGACTTTTAAACACGAAGGAGAACAACAAGAATTTATGTAAAGCTGCTGGAAAGACTTTCAAATCACCAAGGAGTGTAAAAGAATCTCTCTCTCTCTCTCTCATATATATATATATCAACTAAGCAGACCTGGAGGTTTTGGCTCCATTTCTGCATTCAAAAGACATTCCTTCTCCACTGCTGCTGCTCGTCAGGGCTGGCTGCCCTCAGATGAAAATTCACAGAATAGGTATGTGGGATTATAATGTTGTGAATGAGGCTTTTGGAAATTATGAATCACTTTATAATCACCGGATTGAAAATGTACTTGTACATGTACAGATGGGATCCTGGGGTCCACTTGACCTGTATCCGTTGTTCTGATCATGGTGGGCCACCGGGGTACCCGGTCAAGTCCCCCATAACCAACTCGCCCCACAGCAAACTTGCCCTGGAAGCATATACATGTAGGCCGTGCATTACCTGAACTCTCATCATCATCAGCTGTGTCTCAATTCAAATTCTGCATCCTCCAAGCGTGCATTTCCAGGCCAGATACGTCACTGTTCGTTCAGAGATTCTGACTGTGCGGCTCAATAATTCCTGAACAAAATATTGTTCCAACACAAACCACACCAGTCTCACACATTGGTAAAGTGGACAACGAGTTCCAACCTCATTTTCATTAAAAAGAACCGTCCTCTGAGCTCCAGCAGTTACATTGGTGTGTATGAGCTACCGTTGTGGAAACGAATGCACAGGGACCGTCTGCAAATTGCAACTCCAAGGAAAAAAAAAAAAAAAAAACACCTTAAAATTAGATACTCCCATGATGATAAGGTGTAACGTCACCACAGTCTATACGTCAATTGTGTCATTTTGGTCTGACTAAATATTTACCAAAAATATGAAAAATTGTTTTTTTTACCCAAATAAAGTGATGTAATGTAACCATCAGATGATGGACGATGTGTGAGGGGATTTTGGTGAAGCTGCACTCAGTTGCTGGTTCCAAGGTTGTCATAGCCAGGAGCGACACTGGGGTTAAGCTCCCAGTGCTCATAAAATGCTCCTTATGGCGTGCGTCTCGAAAAGCCTCTGACAACTAAGTCCAACTCCTAGCCTGCCCGTGTGGTTTAGTCTCTAAGCCCGGCGGAACTGCTTTTACTAATAGGAGAAGGGGCGAGGGCGGATCTCTGGCGCCTTAAAACCAGATGTTTCGGGTAGATGGTGGCTCGTCAACCTGGGAAGGTAGCCCATCTAGGGGAAGGTAAACCCTGATTTCAAACCTCCGCTGCCTTGCGGCACACCCGGTCACGGGAAAGGCTTCGGGAGTCAACCCTGAGGAAAAATCCGGAGTCGGAGTCCCTAAGGCAGTTCTCTGTTGTGCTCAACATCGTTCTGGCAGCTCCTGCGATGGCGCTGGTGCCAAACTATAGCAGCCCTGCTGTTCCTTTGGATTCATCAGTGACGTGGAGAGGGGGGGCATGCTGCATGGGTAACATCTTGTCCTCCATATCTTCCTGCCCAGGCTTGAATCCTACCAACGCCCAACGCTGGAAGGTAGAACACCGGTGTGCATCGGCCTGTTCAGCCACAGGTGGTGCTGTTCCAGCAGAGTAGACGTTTAGGATTCTCTTCCATGGTCATCATAGACTGACGGAGGCTGACGACGAAAGTTGAAAGATCTGCACTCATTCATTCAATCATTTCTAATAAATATTTTCCTAACCAATGATATATTTTTGGGTCCAAGTAACAGCTGTTACTAACAGCAGACCCTAGTGGCTGGGCAGCATTTAGTGGCACTAACATTGATGATGCTGAAATTTAATCCTAATAAATATTCCCAAAAGCTATTAATAAAATTTCTTTAATCCAAACTATGTGTTGTAGTCTGACTAGAATTAGATGGATTGCATGTGAGGTGATTTTGGTGAAGCCACACTTTGTAGTTTTCAAATCAGTGGATATTTTTTAAAATAAATATTTCCCCAACCTATGAAAAATAAAATTTATGCAAACTAAGCATTTTAGTCTGACCAAAACAACACAACTGACGTATAAACTGATTGTGGTGACATTACACCTTATCATCATGACAGTATTTAATTTTAAGTTGTTTTTAATTCTTGAAATTGAAATTTGCAGACATTCGTTTCTCCGACAGCAGCTCACAGACACCAGTATAACTGCTGGAGCTCAGAGGACGGCTCTTTTCAATAAAAATGAGGCTGTAGCTTGTTGTCCACTTTACCAATGTATTAGATTGGTGCGGTTTGTGTTTAAACAACGTTTTGTTCAGGAATTATTGACCCTCAAAGTCCGAATCTGTTGCCAACTGACTGACTGTTGCACTGACTGACTGTTGCACACTGTTGCCAGACTGTTGCACATCCACCAACCACAATGCTCCGCACTGTGTGTCTATATATATATTTATAGCAATATGTACATATGTATACTCGCTGCTCTTGTTTTTTCTTGCCTTCTGATTGTTGCTCTGAGTGTTGCTATCCCTGTGTTGTTGCAATACTGGAATTTCCCCATTGTGGGACTAATAAAGGCTTATCTTATCTTTTCTTATCTTAACTTTACCAAAGTCTAAAAAGAAAAAAACTTGGCAACGCTCCAATGGCACCGGGGCTGAAAAATTCATATAGTGATGAAATATGACCAAATGTGGTTATTTCTCATCTGTCTCCCCATCGGTGCGCACAGTTCTTCCATTGGTGTTGCAGCGCTTGGATCCCTGTGCTTGAAAAATAAACAACGGTCACACTTGATGGGGCGAGTTGGTTGTGGGGGGACTTGACCGTGAACCGTCTGCCTGATGATGTTCCGATCATGGAGGGCTGCCGGAAAAAAAATGCCACTGTTGTAAGATGTGCCTAATGCAGGTGCTTAGATAGGACAGCTCAGTGCGTGAACGTGAGTGAGTGCGTGCGCGCAGCCGAGGCGCGCCCAGCGGTGTGTGTGGAATGGCCCCGACGAGTGAACGGTGTGTATGATTTGGTGCGGGAGAGACAGAGAGCGAGGCGACCGGAGCAGGTAGAAATGGTTGCTATCAACAGTGCAGTCTGTAAATAAAGCCCCAACGCTTCAGCAATACGGCCTGTGCCTCTGTGTACCACCATATCTCCTGCTTAACAAGAGTGAGGTTTTACTCGGGAGTTGACCCCGGAGGAAGAAAAGCGCCTCCGGCCCTGGAGAAGACGGATCTCCCCTGCGTCCCCCAACCACGGTTAGGAGACGAGAGGCAGGAACAGTTAACACCACCATCGATTTTTTGTTCCTACTTTCCGGGGGAAAATACTTCAGTGCATGTAGTTAAACTGTAGCCTGCTTATTGATCAGATGTTACGTTTTCCTCTGAACCTCAGTTGTTCTCAGGAATGAAGCGTTAAGAGAAAATGCTAAAATCAACTGCAGGTGAACACAGCGCGACAAAGTAAACAGGAGCGGCTAAGCTAGTTAAGTTAGCTGGTTTTAGCTTGACTCACCATTCTTTTAAATACTCTTTAAATTTAAAAACGGAACCAAAACCTTCTCTGGGGAAGTTTGGTTGTCGTCTTACAGATATTACTTACATTGGCTGGTAAGCAACCAAAGTCTTTTTTCACAGTTTTAGCAGCAAGTCTCGGTTCAGGATTCAAAGTTCCATCTTCTCGTCGCCATCTTAAACCGAGGTACGGAAGTACGCGGCGCTGAAATGACGTCACATCCGTTCCCAGTACATGCAACTCTTCTTTGGATTTTGGGCGATTGGCAAACATGTGTTTAGTTCATTATCGCCATCTACTGGATAGGATGGGTCCTCTTGCAATCTTCCATTCATTACCCCCCGCCCCCCCCCCCAAAAAAAACTCTACTCAGTTCAGTGAGTTTCACATTAAAACTGAAAAAGTATCTTGTTCCATTCACCGCTGTTTTTCTCTAAATTCTCTGTTAGGTTAAAATTTATTTTCTTCTCAAAGTTTCTGATCATTATCCTTCTCTGTTGCCTACTGTATATGTCCTGCAGTGTAGTACAACACTATTTTTTCCTCCTCTCCACACTCTTCACAACTTCCTATATAATAAATTTCAATTAAGCGCAGTGTTATACTAATAAAGGCTTATCTTATCTTATCTTATGTCGGGAAGTAGGAGAGAGGAGGCAGGATTTGAACTGAACATGAACTTTATTACAAACAAAAGATGGTCCATGTGTTGTATCATATAGCTAATCTCTGAGTGGTACAGGCTATAACTTTTATGAAGGAGGAGCGCCAAAAGACCACGACTCCCACCAACAGTCCCCTGATACAGGAATGGCGTGCTGATGTCATCCGTGCGCTAGGCGTCATGTCTGTGCTGCCCATTAACGACATATTATGGTGATTCGATCTGCCTGCCTGTTACTTTATTCTCCACAGCTGCACACACACCTGCTCTCCTCATCAGCTGATCTATTTAAGCCGTGTTGCCCGCAGGTCTGCACGGAGTCGTCTTTCTCCCAGGTCTGATAAGAACGGCACACCACTTTGTCTATCTCCAGAGATTCCTTCTCTTCATCGCCGTCCTCCAGAGAATCCTTCTCTCCCTCGTTGTTCACCTGGGAGCTCTCACTCCCTAACGACAAGTAAGCCATCTTCACCTTCATTACCATTCTACACTCTGCTCCCCTGTGCACAGGCGGAAATCCGTGGCGGCGGACTTCTTCCTCCTGGTGGCGGACCGAGTTCACACTACGCCTCAACAACTCCTCCACTCATTCCATCTGCAACCGGGCCTGAAGACGCTGTCTCCCTGGCCGGAGCCTTCGGGGCCAAGCCTGAGCTGTTCACCAACTTGTTGACAGTAAGACCTAACATAATTGAATGTTCTCTCCAGAGTGTTGACACTAATCCTTCCTGTCTTTGCTCTTCCATAGGGTTGCCAGGCTGTACGGTGCTCTGCTCGCCCCGGCTGCTACATTTACACATACACACATACACTCACACACTCACTACACAATAAAGATAATTGAGTTTACTTTTGAGTCTGTGTCTGCTTACTGAGTCCCGAATCATGTCTGCACGACTCCGTCAAAACGACCGAGCAGACAGTGGGCTAGCACACAAGGTTAATATCTTAGAGGCTCGAGTAGACCAATTATCATACAAACAACAGGTCATACTCACTCAGCTGGTCCAGATTAACTCCTGCTTGGATCGCCTGTCAGGTCCTCAGCCCTTTCCTCCGGCTTTTTATTTCTACCGCCCCCGCTATCTCCCTTCCTACTCCGTCTCCAAAATCCCGGCTGACACCAATTCCCATGCCCACACGCTTCAATGGTAAGCTAGGGGAGGCTAGGGGATTCCTGTTGCAATGTGGGATAATTTTCCAAGGGATTTTCCCACCAGTCACAGCCGCATAGGCTATGCAGTAAATCTTCTAGAGGGGCGGGCATTAGCCTGGGCTTACGCGGTGATGGCTAGGGCTGATGATGCAACTTTAACTTATGACCAGTTTGTCAGTGAGTTTAACGAGGTGTTTGACCACTCCGACCATGATTACGTGCTTACCTCCCGGCTACTTAACTTAAGGCAAGTGAGCAAATCTGTAGCCGACTACGCTGTAGACTTCCGGGTGGCAGCCACAGAGATGGGGTGGGAGGATGCCTCCCTGTGCAGCATCTTTGTCCGGAGTCTTAGCCCTAGCCTGAGGGATGAGCTAGCCCATTAAGAAAAGCCCAGTAAGTTAACCGAGCTTATCTCTCTGGCCGTTAGCCTGAATAATCAGTTAAGGGAGCGGGCCAACAAGCGTAAAGCTTCTGGTCGCTCAGGAACCCAGTTTCGCCGCTCCCCACAGCTCCCCCTGCTGGGCCTACCTCCCTCTGACTCTGTAGACTTCCCTGAGCCAATGGTAGTAGGGCAATCCAAGTTACCACTAGCGGAGAAACAGCACCACCGAGAGTTAGGGTTATGCCTTTATTGTGGCAGTGAGGAGCATGAGGTTGCTACTTTTCCCATACGGCCAAAAGAGGGAGTCCGTGCATCGCAGTAGGGGGACTCACGGACTCACCCCAAGACAATCCCCTCACTAGATTCCTGTTACCTATCCGCTTTGATCATAATCAGGTTGAGATAGCCACACATGCTCTTATTGATTCAGGGGCTCCTTGTCACCAATTAAAGACACCACTGGCTGTGGTGTCAAAACAAACTGCTCCAGTATCAGTTACTGTGTCTGGAAATCATTGTGAGCAGCTCAGGTTGTTTGTGCTTCCGGTTTCCACCTCCCCGGTTATCCTAGGTTACCCTTGGCTCCGGTTGCACAACACCACGATTGACTGGCACTCCGGAAACTTAGTCTCTTGGAGCTCATTTTGTCTCAGTGCTTGCCTTCAGTCCGCTGCTTGCTCGCCATCCGTGCCTCTCGGTGTCCCTGACACACCTCCTCCCGATCTGTCCAAGTTTCCCCCGGAATACCACGACCTGGGGGCCACCTTTAGTAATACCAAAGCCTTATTCCCCCCCCCACCCCCACACACACCGCCCATACGACTGTGCCATCAACCTCCGGTCCGGAGCCCCGCTACCATCTAATCGGCTTTACAGCCTGTCAATTCTGGAGCGGGAGGCTATGGAAACATATATCAAGGAGTCCTTAAACTCGGACATAATTTGGCTTTCATCCTCGGCGGTGGGGGGCGGGATTCTTCTTTGTGGGCAAAAAGGACGGCTCGCTGAGACCATGCATCGATTTCCGAGAGCTCAATAATATCACCATCAAGGATAAATGCACTGTCCCTCTCATCAACACGGCGTTTGACTCCCTCCGGGGGGAGCTCCTGGTTTACCAAACTAGGCCTCTGCAACGCCTACCATCTGGTGCGGATCCGGGAGGGTGATGAATGGAAGACAGGGTTCCAGACCCCTAGCGGCCATTTCAAATACCTCGTCATGCCATTTGGGCTGACCAATGCCCCCGCTGTATTCCAACGGCTTATCAACGACGTGTTGAGGGACTTTTTGGGCTCATTTGTCTTTGTGTACCTTGATGATATCCTGACTTTTTCCCAGTCCCTTTATGAACACCAGGTGCACATGAGACAAGTCTTGCAGAGGCTGTTGGAGAACAAGCTGTTTGTGAAGGTGGAGAAATGTAAATTCCACACTTCAACCACGTCATTCCTGGGCTTCATCATTTTACATAACAAAATCATCGCGGACCCAGGCAAGGCAAAAGCAGTGGTAGAGTTGCCAACTCCCTTCTCCCGGAAGCAGCTACAACAGTTTCTGGTATTTGCCAACTTCTACCGCCGCTTCATTAAAAATTACAACCTTATTGCCCTTTCTCTTACTCATCTCACCTCCTCCAAGGTGCCCTTCCGGTGGACAGAGGAGGCTGAGGTGGCCTTTGTGAAGTTAAAATCTCAATTCTCCTCTCCTCCGATCTTGGCGCAGGTGAATCCCACTCTGCAATGCTTGGTTGAAGTGGACGCTTTGGACTCTGGCATGGGAGCCGTGTTGTCTCAGTGCTTCCCGGTAGGTGACAAGATTTGCCCCTGCGCGTTCTTCTCCCACCGCCTCTCCCTGGTGGAGAGGAACTATGACATCAGGGACAGGGAGCTCCTGGCGGTCAAGCTGGCACTGGAGGAGTGGAGCCATTGGCTGGAGGGGGCCTCTCAGCCGTTCATCGTCTGGATGGACCATAAGAACTTGGAATACCTCAGGACGGCTAAACGTCTGAATGTGCGCCAGGCCCGTTGGTCCTTGATTTTTGGCTGGTTTGACTTCACCATCACCTACCGCCCCAGGTCCAAGAACACCATGCCCGACGCCTTATCTAGGCAATTCACCTCAGATGCTGCAGAGGTATCAGTGCACCCAATCATTTCCCCGTCGTGCATCATTGGCACCCTCTCGTGGGGTATCAAGGAGAGGATCCTGAGAGTGCAGGAGACTGAGGCGGACCCGGGCAGGGGACCAGCGGGGGAGGCTGTTTGTTCTATTGCCATCCGGGGTGAGGTGATTAATTGGGCCCACTCCTCCAAGCTTTTGTGCCACCCAGGGATGGCACGCACTGTGGCTCTTCTGCAGAGGACCCTTTGGTGGCCTTCACTCCGGAAGGATGTCGGGGAGTATATCTGCGCCTGACCCCAGTGCGCCACCAGCAAGAAGTCCTCCTCTCCTCCGGCTGGCCTGCTTCATCCTCTCCCTATCCCTGGCAGGCCCTGGTCCCACGTGGCTTTGGACTTTGTCATTGGCCTCCCATCATCTAACAACTACACCGTCATCCTCACCATTGTGGACAGGTTCTCAAAGGCAGCCCATTTCGTCCCCCTGCAGGGTCTGCCCACGGCAAAAGAGACAGCGGATCTGCTCGCCCTCCATGTGGTGAGGCTGCACGGCATCCCTCTGGACATCGTGTCTGATCGTGGGCCCCAGTTCATGTCACAGGTGTGGATAGCCTTCTGCAATGCCATCGGGGCTACGGTGAGCCTGTCATCGGGGTATCACCCGTAGAGCAACAGCCAATGTGAGCGTGCCAATCAGGAACTGGAGGCAGCGCTACGGTGCGTCACCACTGCCAACCCAGACTCCTGGAGCACCAACCTGTCATGGATTGAGTATGCTCACAACACCACCATGTCATCTGCCATAGGCATGTCTCCTTTCAAGGCCTCTCTGGGCTACAATCCCCCGCTGTTCCCCGAGGAGGAGGGAGATATTGCCGTACCTTCTGTACGAGCCCACCTGAGATGCTGCCGCCGGTTGTGGAAGGCTACCTGGACCGTGCTGTGACGCACGGCGGATCGCAACACCACCATCGCCAACTGTCGCAGGATGTCGGCTCCACCCTACCGGGTTGGTCAACAGGTGTGGCTCTACACAAAAAATATCAACCTCAAGGCTGAGTCAAGAAAGCTCTCTCAGCGTTTTATTGGGCCATTCGCTCTCACTCATATTGTGAATCCTGTGGCTGTGTGCCTAGCTCCCCCCCCCTGCATCTGTCCCACCTTTTGCGTCTGTCAGGTGAAGTCGTTCTGCTCCAGCCATCTGTGCCCCCCTCCCAAGACGCCATCTCCACCAGTTATGATTGATGACGACCCGACATGGAAGGTCAACGCCATCCTGGACGTCCGTCGTCGGGGTTGCGGCCTAAAGTACCTGGTGGACTGGGAAGGCTATGGCCCTGAATGGAAGTCCTGGGTGCATCCCTCCTTCATGTTGCATCCTCAGCTCATCAGGGACTTCAACCGGACGCACCCGAGTAGGTTAGATTGGTTGCCGAGAGGCGCCATGTGGGGGGGGGGGGTACTGTGGTGATTCGATCTGCCTGCCTGTTACCTTATTCTCCACAGCTGTGCACATACCTGCTCTCCTCATTAGCTGAGCTATTTAAGCCGTGCTGCCCTCAGGTCTGCACGGAGTTGTCTTTCTACCTGGTCTGATGAGACCGGCACACCACTTTGTCTATCTCCAGAGATTCCTTCTCCTCATCATCGCTCTCCAGAGAATGCTTCTCTCCCTTATCGTTCACCTGGGAGCTCTCACTCCACAACGTCAAATAAGCCATCCTCACCTTCATCACCATTCTACGCTCTGCTCCCCTGTGCACAGGTGGAAATCCGTGGTGGCAGACCTCTTCCTCTTGGCGGCGGACCGAGCCCACACTACACCTCAACAACTCCACCCTTCATTCTATCTGCAACCGGGCCTGAAGACACTGTCTCCCTGGCTGGAGCCTTCGGGGCCAAGCCTGAGCTGTTCACCAACTCGTCAACAGTAAAACCAAACATAACTGTACGTTCTCTCCAGAGTGTTGGCACTAATTCTCCCTGTCTCTGCTCTTCCATAGGGTTGCCAGGCCGTATGGTGCTCTGCTCGCCCCAGCTGCTACATTTACACATACAAGCATACACTCACACACTCACTACACAATAAAGATAATTCAGTTTATTACCTCCGCCAAGGAGGTTATGTGATCATCGGCGTTGGTTTATCTGTCTGTTTGTCTGTTTGTCTGTTTGATAGCCAGATAACTCAAAAACTTTTGGATGGATTTTCATGAAATTTTCACAGATTGTCAGAAATAGGGTATCCTACAGATGATTACATTTTGGTGGTGATCCGGATCACCGTCCAGAAGAAAACCGCCATTACGGAAAATCCCATTTTCGTGAATAACTACTGAACCACTAATCCTATCATTGTCAATCCAACTGCTAGTCATATGTTTTCATGGTCAAGGAATCTGAAAACGTACACACAAACACTGTATGGGGGAAACTGTGGCCGCCATTACGGAAAATGCCATTTTCGTGAATAACTACTGAACTGTGGAGACATGGAATAATAAGCGGCGAACTGAGGAGTTTAAAGTGCCTTTATTAAATCATATCGCCAACACAAATTCACTCTGGTGCTGTGCAGAGTGGCTCAGAGCGAGCCCTGAGGGCTTTCAGTAGCGTGAAGACAGGTGCAGTCAGTTGAGCAGTAGCAGAGAGTGAGTTACAGGATATGTGCGGTATTTATACCAGTTACAGACAATGCATGAAAGAGCATGGGCATTTGCATATGAGAGAGACATTCATATCAAATAGGCAGATTGCCAGCCCCTGCTCCAGCTTGCAGGACAAAGAGGTGACAAGTCACATCTACATATTGATCTGTCTCTAGGTCACAGTGAGGACAGGACGTGTGAACACAAAGCATGAATGGCACATTAACATCACACTAGTGCTGCGGAAAATAACCAGGAGTAGCGAGCTGTGTGTCCTTAGTCTGTGGGGGTTGTCCCACACTGCTCCCCCCCAGAGGGCTCGGCTGGGGGCCGAGACCTCGATAGTGCAGCATGGCAGCGAGCAGGGAAGGCTCTGTGCCGGTGAAGGTGGAGGGGGGTGGGGGTTGCCGGGGACGGTGAAATCGTCCAGGCCGCGCAAAAATTGCTTGTTGATCCGCGATGTCGAGGGGCTGTCCCGTTGAGCGTGCGGAGATAACAAGAAGAAAAATTAGTCTCTGGCTCCTCTCGTGGCCATGAAGAAAAGCAGGGGCGGCTGTGAGGGAAAAAACAACAGCAGAGGGATGTGGCGTGTTACTTTAGGTGCGGGCGCAGCCCTAAAGTCCTCGGGAATCGCAAAACAGCTGAATTCCCTATGTGTGCCATGGCTGAGACCATTAACAAGTCGTTCGAGCATGCTGCATGCGTGCCTCAGGTGAGCGAGCAACCCTGAAGGGCAGCGGCGAAGGAGGAAGGCAGTCTGTGGAGCTGTATGTGTCCCGTGCGTGGTGCACCATCCCTGTGACTCCCCGGTGCGTGTGCCGGGGTCCCGTGCGTGGGTGGGCCGCTGGAGAGGAGAACCAGGGTCAGTGAGCTTGCTGGAGATCATCCCTGTTGTCTGTTGCGTCGTTCGGTCGTGGTGCGTTGGAGCGGTGCGAGGCAGTAGACGATCTCTGTCCCTCGGGCTCGTGGAGATGCGTTGGAGCGGTGCGAGGCAGTAGACGATCTTTGTGCCTCGGGCTCGTGGAGATGCGTTGGAGCGGTGCGAGGCAGTAGACGATCTTTGTGCCCCGGGCTCGTGCAGCTGCGTTGGAGCGGTGAGAGGGAGGAGATGATCGTTGTCGCTCGTGCGGCCATGGTGCGTTCAGGTCCACGCGCTGCGCTCTCCGTCGGCCCTGGAGGTTGCCGTCATGGAGAGAGGATGAGGTGCGTGCGCTCTCGTGTGGAGGAGCTGTGAGAGTGGACGGTCCAGCTTGGATGTGCAGATCTCAGGCGTGCAGATCTCACCGTGAAGCGTGAAGCGAGCGGTCATCAGTGTGGCGGTCCAGACCAGAAGGTTGCTTTGCACAAAACGTGTGCATGTTCGGGGTCACCAGTGTGGCGACATGGAATAATAAGCGGCGAACTGAGGAGTTTAAAGTGCCTTTATTAAATCACATCGCCAACACGAATACACTCTGGTGCTGTGCAGAGCGGCCCAGAGCGAGCCCTGAGGGCTCTCAGTAGCGTGAAGACAGGTGCAGTCAGTTGAGCAGTAGCAGAGAGTGAGTTACAGGATATGTGTGGTATTTATACCAGTTACAGACAATGCATGAAAGAGCCTGGGCATTTGCATATGAGAGAGACATACGTACATATCAAATAGGCAGATTGCCAGCCCCTGCTCCAGCTTGCAGGACAAAGAGGTGACAAGTCACATCTACATATTGATCTGTCTCTAGGTCACAGTGAGGACAGGACGTGTGAACACAAAGCATGAATGGCACATTAACATCACACTAGTGCTGCGGAAAATAACCAGGAGCAGCGAGCTGTGTGTCCTTAGTCTGTGGGGGTTGTCCCACAGAACCACTAATCCTATCATTGTCAATCCAATTGCTAGTTTTTGAGTCTGTCTGCTTACTGGGTCCCAAATCATATCATTTTTTTCTTTTGAAGTTTTCATTTTTTGTAATGTAATCTCTCAGGTATTCTTAATATGTGTGTCATGCGGTGGCTCTCGCGAGCCACCATATGATGCCACACAGTCACCAGTGAGTTTCAGTGAGTTTTATTACGGTGAAAAATGACAACACAAGCTGCTGGGGCAATGACACATATCAGTCTACACACATCAGGAGGCGTAAGGCTAAACAGCTCTCTTACAGGTCCATAGGAGGAGACGGTCATACACAGACAGGCAAGGTTGGTGGAGTAATGACTACACAGGCTGCTGAGGCAAAGACACACAGAGGTCTACTCACACCGGGAGGGGTAAGGCTAACAGCTCACTTACTGGTCCACAGGAAGCGACGGTCAACCACAGGCAGACGAGGTAGGAAATAGTCCAAAGCATCCGTAGCTCTGATGGAGAAAGACTGACACTGCTGCAGGGATGCGGCCGCTAGCGTGGGTATAAGAAGTCCACCACTAACGACCGCAAATGCAGAACAGCTGCTCAGGACTTGACAGCTGAGCGGAAGCCTCCCCGAGCACTGTCACAATAAGAGCTCGGAGAGCCAGGATGACAACGCCGCTGTCAAGCCCTGACAGGAATAGCCCAAGCACGATGACAAAGTGCTCGGGTCATGACAGTAGCCCCCCCTCAACCGACGGGCTCCGAACGTCTTGTAACACCCAGCCCCCCCCCCCCCCAACCACAGGGCGAGTGAATAGAGGAACAGGCAAGGAGGGAGCCAAACAAAATCCAACAAGGCCCCAAACCAAAAAGGAAAAAGAATACATCAACCGACATATCCATCAATTCCCCCCAGAACCATGACGAGAAAAAAAATAAAAAACAGAAAAAACAAGACAGGACTAAAATACAAGGAATACAAAATCATACAGAGCATAAGCACCTGACACCGAACGTTTTCCCACAGGGACCACAGACAACCCGTCTAACTCCAAAGTACATAACCCCACGTGGTGTAGAACTCAAAGTAAGGATCTCTCCAAACACAAACTTAAAATGCCAAAATCATACTCCCAAACCACCCCAGTACATGAAATCCAGTCAGAATTAAACCCAAACAACCGCAACACACGGTAACTATGGAACAAGAAATACATGCAAACACACGGTAACTATGGAAGAAGAAAACAAAACAAAAAACACAAACAAAACAAGAAATACATGCAAACACACATGAAGAAATCTAAAAATTGCTTTGACTTAACTTGACTATGGCTAGACTGTGGCTTTCAAAAACACATGAGGCAATCTAAAATTGCTTTGACATAACTTGACTATGGATACATGAGACAACAAAAAAAAAATTGCTAAACGTAACTTGACATGACTAGACACCGTATGGGCCCACGGATAGTCCCACAAACACAGTACATGATCAGGTGGCTTGCCCCGGTCCCAGGCCCCCAGAAACAAGTCCTCTGGTGGCCGAACCAGGCCACCCCGTAGTAGACACAGCTTATCGGGTGGCCAACCCAAGACGCCGAACGCATGAAGCAGTTCCTCGGGTGGCCGACCCGCATCCCACAACCACCAGGACCGTGGAGGAATTGCGAGCAGCCGCCCACCTAAAGACGACAAGACAGGAGAGCGCCGGTCTGCCAAACAAAAACCTCTAACGGCCCCCAGCTGGTGGCTCCTGAGAGGGGGACAACCAAAAACTTGGACCCCCTCCAATCCTGATTGGGTCGCAACCGCACCTGCGCTGGACCCCCACTGGACCTCGTCGGACCCCGATTGGGTCACCGCTGCACCCACGTCAGACCCCGACTGGGTCACAGCCACACCTGAGTCGGACCCCAACTGGACCTCGTTGGACCCCGATTGGGTCATCGCTGCACCCACGTCGGACCCCGATTGGGTCACCGCTGCACCCACGTCGGACCCCGATTGGGTCACACCCAAACCTGAGTCGGACCCCGACTGGGTCAGGACAGACCCCGATTGGGTTGCAGCCACACCTGAGTCGGACCCCGACTGGGTCACCTCGGCCCACGCGTCGGACCCCGACTGGGTCAGGACTGCACCGGCGACGACCTCCATCCCCGAACCTGGAACCCCCAGTCCCGTGACCTTGACTGGCTCCGGACCGGTAACGCTGTGGAGGGGCTCAGAGAACAGGAGAGGACCGGGATCAGTTCCACCGGCAACGCCAGAGCCCAGCGAGACGAGCTCGGGTGCAGCAGACGGCTGCCCCTCGCTCGCCTCCCCATGAGGCAGGCAAAAATGCTCTAACACACCATAAAGGAAAACAAGGAAGAGCACTTGCCTGCACTCGGGCTCTGGAGCTGTCCAGGACTTCGCCGATCCAGGTTCAGGAAGACGCTCGTCGTCGGGCTCCCACTCGGCTGCGTCGGGTTCCACAGCCGGCCTGATGGTTTCTGCAGCTGGATCCTCTCGCGCCGATGTCCACACCGATAACCCGCACGGCGTGGGGGCAGGGGACCCTCGACCCGCTGGCTCGGGCTGCGTCTCTATGGAGACCTGGGGACGCTTACTCGTCAACTCTGGCTCCTCACCGCAGTCCGTTCTCCTCCTCTGTCCAAAACAAGGCCGCAGGGCCAGGATATTTCCCAGAGCTGCAGGCCTCCCCCTCGTTCGACGGCGTGGAACTAACGCCGAGGACCGCTCAGCAGGAGGAGACACAGAGGCAGCAGGTTTAGTACAAATGACTACAGCTGGAGAAGGAAACTCAGGGAGCTGCGAACCCCGAGCTTCACCCCCAGGAGTCAGACAAGACTGATCATTATGATAAATAGGAAAGTGAGATTGTACTTGCCTGTCTCCCGGAGGGAGGATGGTGCCAACTGTAGAGGATGTTGCTCCTTCCCTCGCTCGCTGGGTGGTAGGAAAAGACCCATGGACGGAGCTCACCGGCGCAGGACTCTGGTCACTCTCAGCAGCTGGAGAGAATGTCAAGAACGAGGGAGCGGCAGCCGCAGCGGGCCGAGCACGGCATGCTGACCATACAGCAGGGGGTGGTGGCCCGAAAAAAGAGACTGCAGGAATTCCCTCTTGAGAAGACGCCGAAGGGACAGCTGACTGGTTGAGTGGGTCATTCCGGCGGCCTGGAACTGGATCCGGAGCAGGAGCTTGCTGAAGATGCGCCCGGCCGTGGCGCCGACGCCTTCGCCGGCCCCCAGATGGTGCGAACTCCCGAAACGGATCGAGGACAGGATCGGGATCCGTAGGCAAAGAGCAGGAGTGCCTCTTCTCCTGCTTCATGCCGCGTTCCTCCTCCATCATCAGGAATATTTCGCGTTGCGCGGCGATATCTTCCCTCCTCGCGTCGACTTCCGGGTGGTCGGCGTAGCGGGGAGAGAGATGACAAAGAACATCTTCGGCAGCGTCCAGGTACCAGTGTATGCCGTGGTCGTAATCCAGCAGGGAAGCGGAGATGAGCAGCTCATCCACGACTTCCAGAACGCTTGTCAGCTCGTGGCTCGGACTCCAAACGCGGCCCCTCCGCGACGGCATTCCTCACATACACAGTACCCAGACAGGAAAAAGCAAATGTCCAAAAACTCAAACTCACTGGTGAATTGCGTCTTGGGTTGGCGTCACCGTAAACGCCGTTTTGGCAGCAGTGTACTGTCATGTGGTGGCTCTTGCGAGCCACCATAAGACGCCACACAGTCACCAGTGAGTTTCAGTGAGTTTTATTATGGTGAAAAATGACAACACAAGCTGCTGGGGCAATGACACATATCAGTCTACACACATCAGGAGGCGTAAGGCTAAACAGCTCTCTTACAGGTCCATAGGAGGAGGCGGTCATACACAGACAGGCAAGGTTGGTGGAGTAATGACGACACAGGCTGCTGAGACAAAGACACACAGAGGTCTACTCACACTGGGAGGGGTAAGGCTAACAGCTCACTTACTGGTCCACGGGAAGCGACGGTCAACCACAGGAAGACGAGGTAGGAAATAGTCCAAAGCATCCGTAGCTCTGATGGAGAAAGACTGACACTGCTGCAGGGATGCAGCCGCTAGCGTGGGTATAAGAATTCCACCACTAACGACCGCAAATGCAGAACAGCTGCTCAGGACTTGACAGCTGAGCGGAAGCCTCCCCGAGCACTGTCACAATAAGAGCTTGGAGAGCCAGGATGACAACGCCGCTGTCAAGCCCTGACAGGAATAGCCCGAGCACGATGACAAAGTGCTCGGGTCATGACAATGTGCTTTTTTTTAAATGAGAAAACTTGCCTTTCGAGAAAAGCTGTCAATGCCACCAAATATCACTATGTTGTATCTGATGGGGGGGGGGCATAATTTTGTTGAAAATAAAATAAAAAATAATTCCATAAATTTAACTGTTATTTACATGAGTCATAACCAAACCTGATGAGTTTATGATTGGTATCTATGTGCTGCAGAAAATGTGGACCTTAAACTGAGTATTTTATCCGAATCACACATCCCATGCTAGTTCCTCTTAATAGGATGCCTTCTGGATCAACTCTGTGTACTGAGGCCTTGACTCTGGTCCACTGTACACGGTGACCCTCTTCCTGAAGACAACCCCTGACAATCCGGTATCCAGCATGAGGTAATCTGGATTTAATGGCTCTAACTGTCATCCAGAGCATCATCAGCAATGGTAAAGACTTCTGACTGACATGTTGGAGTCTTGCATTCTTCTGTACATTGTACATCTTGAGACTCCAAGAATGTCTGCTAAACATGTGATAGGTAGACCTAATTTAAGAAGACTTTGCAGGAACTCCTCTGTGATCTGAAGCCTAAAACGTCCATGAGGACCAATTGTCCTTACTACTGAGTGAAAGGGTGGAGGTTTGTTTTGCTGGTCTAACAAGCTGTTGAGGTCTTTGATAGCATCACAGACGTCAGTGGGTAATTCCACATTCTCCAGTGCACTGAGAAAGGTTCTCTCTTGGGTGACTATATATTCCAGATAATCCAGATCAAGGATGTTGTTGTTAAGGACATATTGCAGTCTTTCCTTAAATCTGGACAGACACTCCTGAACAAAAATATTCTACAAAAACAATGCAGTTAAACATTACCAACCATCTCTGAGCCATAAACATATAACAATATAGCAATATGTTATAAGAGCTTCAGTGCTACACAATTCATAATACATTGTATACTTTTTGCAAATTAGTAATGCATGTAGGTTCACAGATTTAGGGATGTCCGTTTCCAAGAATAAATTGTAATCAGTTGAAACAGGAGCAGTCATGACCAGTTTGTTTTTTTAAATATGTATATCCTCTTTTGATATGTACTAGAATTCAGGTGGGGGTTTGAAATCAGCCCTGTTAGGTTTCTGCCTCCCCCTGCACGTTATATTTTGAATTCTATTATTTTACTGTTTCTTTTCTTCATTTCAGTTTAAACTGTGGAAATAATTAATACTAGAAAAGCACTCGGAGAGCGCAGACCTCTGCCAAGCACCACAGTTCCCCCCATACAGTGTTTGTGTGTACGTTTTCAGATTCCTTGACCACAAAAACATATGACTAGCAATTGGATTGACAATGATAAGATTCGTGGTTCTGTGGTGGACACACATACGTGACCTGCTTTTGGACTCACATTTTAGACCAGAGCAAGGGCAGAGCTTCTGTGGTTATTACAGGAAGCTGCAAGAGGGTTAGCTTTGGTATGCAAAGCTTGAGACTGTGGGGTATAATTAAAGGATTAGTGAGGGGATGCATTGTAGACAGTGGTGTGATATCATGCAGAGAGGATGCATTGTTGCTGTCTTTATAATGCAATGGTTTTGTGAGACATGTGACCTGTTAACTGTAAGAGTCCTGGTATTTAAGGACGAGAGTTCCCTTTGTCGTCCTCTTTATTCAGCTTTGTGATGTTGGAGATGTGAATAAAACTGACTCGAGAGAAAACTCTGCCTCGTCATTCTCACATTTCCACACTGGTGACCCCAAGACGTATCATGCATGAGGAGAATTCCCCCGGGCCAGCCTCATCAGGAGCCCTCAGCCAAGCGAATGCTGCTACAGTCCAGCTACCGGACTTCTGGCAGAACAATCCATGCTCCTGGTTCAACCCGGTTGAGGCGCAGTTCAACCTCCGGGGGATATTGGTAGATGCCACAAGATTCTACCACGTAGTCGCAAAGCTGGACAACAACACAGCCCAGCATGTGGAGAGCCTGATCGACCAGCCGCCGGACAATGACAAATACGGCACGTTGAAGGCTGCACTCAACCAGCAATTCACCCCCTTGGCAGAGGAGCGAGCAGAGAGACTCCTGGGGCTGACGGAGTCGGAAAATGACATGCCCGCAAACCTGATGGAGAAGTTGTTGAGGTTGAAAGACTCTGATGACGATCACTTCATTTTCACCCACCTCTTCCTCAGGACTATACCGTCAGCAGCGAGAGCCACCCTGGCCAGTTCCCCACTGTTGGCCCAATGGGACTACGACGCACTGGGTCGAGAAGCGCAGCGGATTGTCAACGCCACCAAGCGGCGCGCAGCCACGGCCGCTACAGCAGAACTCAGCGCGGCAACCGGAGACGATAGGAGGCCAGAAGCAGCGGTACCAGACGCACCGACGACGGCGGCGGCAGGGGCCAGAGAACGCGGATCGGACGTCCTTTGTTTCTACCATCGCCGCTTCGCAGAGAGGGCACGCAAATGTGTACCACCGTGCCAGTTCGGGCGTTCGGGAAACACCAAGACCGGGGGTCGGTAGCAGCCACGGCCCTCGGGGAGGAGAACAAGCTGCTCTACTTGTCGGACGCACGCTCGGGGAGGGAGTTCCTCGTCGACACAGGCTCCCAGTTGAGTTTCATCACGCCTTCCTACGCGGACAGACTAGCTGGTTCCGGAGGTCCCCGGGTGTCGGCAGCGAACGGCTCGGAGATTAAGACCTTCGGTGAGAAGACTCTGCTTCTGTCTCTACACGGCCGTACATTTGTTGGGCTCACATTTCCACAGAGGTATGACTGCATGTGTATTGGGGGCTTCACGTCTGGAAGGACAAAAGACTCGAATCTGCAGAAGATAATGAGGAGGTGTGAGATTTGCCTTTTTGTCCCAAAGAAGATGCCCCGGAGGGATTTCCGTTTCATCAATGAATGAGAGACAATGGTGAAGGTTCAAAGAGATGCTTTGTGACTGTATGTTTACTGAAGCACCATGTGACTTGAGTTCTGATGCTGGAAACATATAAAAGGGTGATGTGATATGATTCTTTCTCTTCTTCCTGCTTGAGAATGCTAGAGGATGTGTTCTGTCAATAAAGCCGAACCTGAGAAATAAAACTCAGCCTCATCATTAGAACGCATCCACTACACTGAGTACCCAATGAGCTCAACACACACACACACACACACAGAGGCCTTGGAGTTCTTGTCCAATCTCTCTGTTAAAGGGTAACACTGAACCTTCTTCTGTACCCCACAGTCATTGTCAGAATGTGACACTGTTGTTGGATCAAATTTGTTTTTCATGTATTAAATTGTTAGTAGTTCTGAGCTTTTCATAACTACAAACAAAATCTACTCCTGCCTCCAGCCACTGGTCCAGCTTGTGTGAATCTAAATGCACCTAAATATCACTTGTCATTACCACAACTTTCAACTTTAACCTTAATCTGTTCTGTATCATGGTCACAATATGCAAATACCTGAAAAACTCATTTTTAAAAGCGACTATAGCCCATAAAAGATTTAGTTTACACTGATATTCATATATTTAAGCTCCAGATGTGGCGACATGGGATAATAAGCGGCGAACTGAGGAGTTTAAAGTGCCTTTATTAAATCACATCGCCAACACGAGCTCACTCTGGTGCTGTGCAGAGCGGCCCAGAGCGAGCCCTGAGGGCTCTCAGTAGTGTGAAGACAGGTGCAGTCAGTTGAGCAGTAGCAGAGAGAGTGAGTTACAGGATATGTGCGGTATTTATACCAGTTACAGACAATGCATGAAAGAGCATGGGCATTTGCATATGAGAGAGACATACATATCAAATAGGCAGATTGCCAGCCCCTGCTCCAGCTTGCAGGACAAAGAGGTGACAAGTCACATCTACATATTGATCTGTCTCTAGGTCACAGTGAGGACAGGACGTGTGAACACAAAGCATGAATGGCACATTAACATCACACTAGTGCTGCGGAAAATAACCAGGAGTAGCGAGCTGTCTGTCCTTAGTCTGTGGGGGTTGTCCCACACAGATAAGATTTCTTAAAAGTTTGGCTGAGTTAATTAAATTCGCTTAATATCCTATCAGTGGTTGGGAGGAATGGCCTGCCTGAGCTGAACCCGAGTGGTGTTCAGTTATTGGACTTCTGTGCTAACCACAGTTTGTCCATAGTGAACACCATGTTCAAGCATAAGGGTGTCCAGATGTGCACTTGGTACCAGGACACCCGAGGTCACAGGTCGATGATCAATTTTGTTATCGTGTCATCAGACCTACGACCTGATGAGCTTCTTCCAGATGTTACATTTATTTCCTGCAGCATCTGCCACCTCTATTCTGGTCTTTGCTTTTCCTGTACGATCACTTCATTACTCATAGAAGAAAATATTTTTTTCCCTCTCACCTCTACTTAACTGGAGATGACTTCAGTTGCAGCTTCGGAGGAGTTTCTTTTTATTCTTGACTACATGTCAGATCAACAGGAAGGGTTTTACACAGCGTTCATAAATCCCAAGTAAACTTTTGTACCAAGGTGATTTACACACAAATCTACTTAGATTTAGTAGCATTTCATTGAGGCCCAATGATACCAAACTACACAGTAGCCTGATTTTCCCTTTAAAGAGGATGAATTAAGATCACTTGTTGGCAGTGATTGATGATAAAGGTGGTGCCAGAAAATATTCAGTGAAGGGTATTGTGGAGAGTGTAAATAACGAAAACGGATTTATGCAGCAGACAACTTTATTCACTCTCACATCAGTCATACACAGAAAAGCATGTCTCTCTACACCGGGGGTTCTCCCTCTAATATCCACCGCCCATCTCACATCTCCATGACATCTCACATCACAATACATTCATCCCTTCTCCCCCCAACTCCTTCTTCCTGCTACCTCACCATAATCTCCATGCCTATTGTCCTTCTCTGTTTACCCTCTGCATCCAGTCTGAGTTGATTAACCCCCTCTACATGCCCCCCCCCCCAGAATTTCAGATCGAGTTTCAGTCCTCACGTCCTTTTTTTTTTTTTTTTTTTTTTTTTTTTTGTTACTTATTTGTACCCGTAGGTAGATTTGGTTTGCAGTCTGGTGACAAGCCACCGGTTGCCGGTCGCTGCGTGCGCGAGCGCCCTAAACCTACATGTTTTTGGTATGCGGGAGGAAACCGGAGAAATCCCGGAGTAAACCCACGCAACACGGGGAGAACATGCAAACTCCACACAGCTCACTGTTGGTCGGGGCTGGGATCGAACCCACGATCTCATGATCCCCGCGATCCCCCGGCCGAGGGTAAACTGTGCTGCCGCAGTGCTAAACCACTGCGCCACCGTGCAGCCCTTTTGGCTTCAGTCTCCTCCCATATCTGCTGTAACGGGGGTTTATCGCCTCCGCGGCGCTGCTGTGCCGGCGGGGGACTCCTGGGGGTGTGTCTGTCTGCGGGGGGGAGCAATGGCGATGGGGGAGGAACCTTCGACTTGCTCGTGTGGCTGCTCTGATGAATCGTTTACCTGGGGAGTTCTCAGTGGGAGTCTTCCACGCCGAGGGGCCCGAGCCAGCAGCACTTGCTCGTCCACCACCACAAAGGCGAGCTTAAGTCTGTCTATGCATATTTTCTCCTGACGACCCCCCAAGTCTAACAAAAAATGTTTGTCCCCTGTTTCCAGCACTCTGAACGGGCCACCGTAGGGTGGGCGCAATGGAGGGCGGTGGGCATCTTGCCTGACAAACACGAATGCCGCATTCTTCAAAGTTTTTGGCACAAAAGCGCGTGGAAAACAGTGGTGGGCCGGGCCGGGCAGCGTGCCTGTATCTGCGCTATGCTGCAAACGCTGAGACGGATAGTTGTCTGGCGTGTGATTATCTGGCAAAAATTCCCCGGGCAGCCGCAGTGGCTGAGAAAAATCAAGCTCCGCCGGGGAAGCCTCCAAATCCTCTTTTGGTGCGGAACGCAACCCCAATAAAACCCACGGCAACTGGTCTACCCAATTTGCATCTGTCAGCGAAGCCCTGAGCGCTGCTTTCAGTGACCTATGAAAACGCTCGCATAACCCATTGGATAACATTGCATATTAGGGGGGGCACGCCGTCGCGTAAACCCTTTTTCTCCAGCCTTAACCCTGTTGGTCCAGACAGGAGTGCGCGCACGTCCGCGTCACCGCTTTGTTCCTCCGCCATGGCTGCATAATCTATCCCTGCATGGATAGGTGCTGCGTATGTGTCTGCGTCAGTGAAGAGTTCTGCTGCTGAGGCAGTATAATCTGTCTCCTCACGCTCTAGTGGTGTCACAGCGCGAGAGAGACAGTCTGCTACTACGTTAAGTTTGCCTGCCACGTGTCGAATGTCTGTGGTGAACTCTGAAATCGCAGCTAGCTGTCTTTGTTGCCTGCCTGACCATGGTTCTGAAATTTTAGCCATAGCAAAGGTGAGCGGTTTATGGTCTACAAAAGCCGTGAAACTCCGCCCTTCTAACCAGAACTGGAAGTGGCGGATGGATAAATGAAGCGCTAGCAGCTCCCTGTCAAAAGTGCTGTATTTACGCTCAGTTTGGTTTAGCGATTTGCTAAAGAATGCTAAAGGTTGCCAGACCCCGCTGACAAGTTGTTCTACAACTGCCCCTATGGCTAGGTCCGAAGCGTCTGTGGTTAGCGCGATGCGGGCCAAGGGATCTGGGTGAACTAACAATGTGGCGTTATCTAGGGTGCTTTTCACTTCCGCGAAAGCGCGTTCGCGCTCCGGGGTCCATTCGACTGCGTTGGAAGCTTTCTTTTTTTTGAGCGCGTCATATAGGGGCTGCATGAGCTGAGCTGCGTGGGGGAGGAAGCGGTTGTAAAAATTAACCATCCCTAAAAATTCCTGTAGCCATTTGACCGTTTGTGGCCGTGGGAAACTTTCTATCGCGTGAACTTTGTCTGGAAGTGGAACTGCCCCCTTTGGAGAGACTTTGTGTCCTAAAAAGTCAATTTGTGACACGCTGAATTTGCATTTGGCTGGACTGATTATTAGCCCGTGCTCTTCTAGCCTCTGAAAAACCGTAGTGAGGTGCTGCTCGTGTTCTTCCTCAGACGAGCTGGCTACCAGCATGTCGTCGAGGTAGACGAAGACAAAAGGAAGGTCGCGTAGGACCGCGTCCATCATTCGTTGAAAAGTTTGAGCAGCGCCTTTGAGGCCGAAAGGCATTCGCAGAAATTCAAAAAGGCCGAAAGGGGTTATTACCGCTGTTTTAGGAATGTCCTCTGCTCGGACTTGGACTTGGTGATAACCGCGGACTAAGTCTATTTTTGAAAAAATGCACGCACCCGCCAGATGTAGTGAAAAATCTTGAATGTGAGGAATTGGGTAACGGTCATGCGCTGTAGCATTGTTTAATCTGCGGTAATCTCCGCACGGTCTCCAAGAACCGTCGGATTTCGGAACCATGTGAAGTGGTGAGGCCCAGGGGCTCTTCGAGCGTCTAACAATGCCCAATTTTTCAAGGGTTGTAAACTCGTCCTGTGCTATGTTGAGCTTGGCCGCGTCTAAGCGGCGAGCTTTGGCAAATACGGGTGGTCCCATTGTGGGAATGAAGTGTTCAACCCCGTGTTTAGCCACAGTGGCTGAGAATTTGGGAATTGTGAGTGCTGGAAATTGGGTGAGGAGTTGCTCAAACTTACCTCCTGCCGTGGTGACGTTGGCCTGCACAGGTGGTGGAGAAACTCGGGCTGAGCATGGAATAGAAGCAAAGGACAGTGCATTAACCAGGCGCCTATTTGCTAGATCCACTAATAACCCATGTGCACACAAAAAATCTGCGCCTAATAAGTTAAAACTCACCGCCGCTACAACAAATGTCCATCTGTAGTTGCGGCCGTGGATGAGGAGGTGCAGGCTCTTTTCGCCAAACGTGTTGATGTTAGAGCCGTTGGCTGCCACGGCTCCGTTGCCCCGGGTGGCTGTGGCTCGATCTGCGTGGGAGGGCGTGACGAAACTCAGCTGAGCTCCTGTGTCGATGAGGAACTGCTTGCCTGTGTGTCCATCCGTCACGTACAACAATTTATTCTTCTCGCCGAGAACCGCTGCTGTTAACGGCTCTCGGCTTTGGCGTTTCCCGAAATCGCAATTTTGCAGGGGGGGAACGCATTTGCGGGCCTTCTCGGCGAAGCGGTGGTGATAATAACAGACGTCGCTCTGTCTGTTACGTTTTGGCTGTGTCGCTGTCACCGTGGGCTGGGTCTGCTCAGTGGGTTGTGGCTCCTCGTGGTTCGGGGCGTCAGCGTTGAGGTCTGCGGATGCTGCTGTGGGTGTCAGCTCCTTGCAGGCGTTGACGAGCCGATGAGCTTCGTTGGCCAGTGCGCGGAAGTCTTGGTGGTTGTTGCATTTCATGCTGGCGAGTGTCCCTCTCATGTGTGGCGGCAGCGTGCTGAGGAATATAAATTGGAAGAGGAAGTTGTCATTGTCCTCTTCTTTAAGCTGTAGCAAATCCTCCATGAGGGCCTTCGGTTTGCACCCTCTGTGGCCATAGACCGCCAGGATCTTCTCGGCTCTCTCTTCTGCTGATGGGACGTAGTTCGCCATGATGGTTGCTTTGAGCGTCTCATATTTGTCCCGGGCCGGTGGCCACCGGATCATGCTCCGCACACACTTCGAAGTGGTGGCGTCGAGTTTGGAGACGATATGGTAGAATTTGGTATCGTCAGCCGTGATGCCCGCCAGCGTAAACTGGGCTTCAGCCTGCTGAAACCACGAGGCGGGGTCTTCTTGCCAGAAGTCTGGCAGCTTGACAGCGATGGCATTCGTGTATACCATCACTGCTGTGTCCGCCGGGTGAGGGTGCCTTGCCTCGGCTCTCACGGCGGTGCTGGTGCTCGGTTGAGCCCTCTCAATTTCTTCTGCCGGGGGGAACAGTTGTCCATCTGTTCCCCCGTCTGCGTGGTCGCTGGCGTCTGCCTGGGTCGCCACGGATGAGTCGATTGCGGGGGTATGCCTCAGGAACATACTCGCGTCAGGGGTCACCAGTGTAGAAGAGCTTGGAAATGATGAGGCGATTTGATTTATAAACAAAGTTTAATAATCAGCTCTCCTAACAAGTCTCATCTGGTGCAGAGTGGCAGAAGGAAAAAAAGAGACAGAATGTCTCCGGCTCACTGGCTTTATACTTGCACACAACAAAAGACATGCATAACAAAGGCTGACATCCCTCATTATCTTAATCCCCCCATTGTCTTGGTATTTCCTCTCCTCGACTTAGGGGGTGAGGGTGGCTCCTCCGGTCTCCTCCGCCGTGTCTGGGGACGTCTTTGTTCTTCACTCGGCGGTTGAGAGCCTTTGTCCTTTCAGAGGTGTGAAGTCCTTTACATATGTAATTGCTAAACATTTCCACATGCTTCAACATATGTAGGTTATGGAATATACGAACGATTAATATAGACCACAAGACTGGATAATTTCTCAGTATGGTTTATTCATCTCAAGTCCCCAGCTCTCTCTCTCTCAGTCAGGAAAAAAGAGGAAGAGCTGCGGTAAACCCACATACATTTATACTCACACATCAAACACAGAATCACACAATCAAGTCAAATCCTTCTATTTACATTCAATCACTTCAAAGTCCTCCTTGCTCTTCTGTCTGACCCCAGGAGGTCAGACAGTCCTTTCAGGCTCTCGCTCCAGATCCTCTGACTTCCTCCCAAGTCCGCAGGTGGTCCAGACTCATTGTCCATCTGAGGCGTGATGTCAATACACACCGCAAGCTTAAAGTCCTTCTATGCTTGGGTCTCTGCAGTGAAATATGTGAGCTACATAATGTTACCATTATGGGCGCTACATCACTCCCCCCCAAACGCCAAAGAATGGACACACCCGATAACCGTATCCAAATGGCAATACAGCATATGTCACCCCCCACCTGCGGAATTTACAGCACGGCCTACACAGTTTGATCGAAACACACATCACTCTGCCCGTAGTCTGGGCTTCAACCTCCTCCCAAACTTGCTGTACGCAGGTTTCACAGCCTGTGTTGTGCCGTCCTGCGGCGAATCTGTGGAATGAGGGGGAGAAAGGTTATTTGTCCCCTGCGGGGGCTCCAGGGGCCATTCCCTGGGTGGTCTGCCGCGTCGAGGCGTCCTCGCCGGTCGTACAGATTCGTCATGCAACACAAAGGCAGGCTTTAATCTATCAATACTGGTTGTTTCTTTCCTGTCCCCCAAATCTAGCACAAAATATTTCTCCCCGGTTTCCAGCACTCGAAATGGACCGTCATATGGTGGGCGGAGACTGTGTTGCTGAGCGTCGTGCCTGACAAAAACAAATTCAGCGTTTTGTAAAGCCTTGGGAACAAAAACACGCGGAAAAGTGTGATGAGCGGGGCCCGGGAGCATTTCTGCTCCCGTGCCATTCAGAGGTCCCCGCACTGGGGGGCGCCCTGGTGCCGCATGGGCTGGTAGGAACTCGCCGGGCAGCTTGAGAGGTTGCGCAAAAAACAATTCTGCGGGTGAGGCATCTAAGTCCTCTTTGGGTGCCGAACGCAACCCCAATAAAACCCATGGTAGTTTGTTTACCCAATCTGCATCCGTGAGCGACGCTCTGAGGGCTGCCTTCAAAGACCTGTGAAAACGCTCGCATAAACCGTTGGCCTGGGGGTGATAAGCGGTAGTGCGGTGAACTGCCGCTCCTAAGCCGCTGGCCATTGCTGACCACAGCTCCGACACAAATTGAGGTCCCCTATCGGACGTAATATCCGACGGAACCCCTAACCGCACTACCCAGGCCGTCAAAAAAGCGCGAGCCACCTCTGCCGCTGTGGTCGACGTTAACGGGACCACGGTCCACCATTGTCAAGAGATGTGTGAACCCTTGTGACGGCGGCAGGGGGCCCACTAGGTCTACGTGCACATGATCGAATCTCTTAGCCGGAATGTGGAACGGTTCTAAAGGGGCCTTTGTGTGCCTGTGGACTTTGGCCCGCTGGCAAGCCATGCAGGCTTTCGCCCACTCTTTCACGTGCTTGCGCAGGCTCGGCCAAACAAACTTCTCCGCTACCATTTTCACCAAAGCGTGTACTCCCGGGTGCGCCAGGGAGTGCACCGCGTCAAAAACGCGATGGCGCCACGCGGCCGGTACCACCGGGTGCGGTCACCCGGTGGATATGCTGCAGATTAGAGGGGGTGAACCGGTTTGTAAACTTTTGCTCTCCAGCCTTAACCCTGTTGGTCCAGACAGGAGCGCGCGCACGTCTGCGTCTCCGCTCTGCTCCGCTGCCATGGCTGCATAATCTATCCCCACGTGAACAGGGGCCGCGTGCGCGTCCGCGCTGTTAGCCCGCCCCGCGTCTGCGGTAGTACAACCCGCTTCCGCGCGGACAGGCGCTGTTACCGCACGTGAGAGACAGTCCGCTACTACGTTGAGTTTACCGGCTACGTGCTGAATATCGGTGGTAAATTCCGAAATTGCGGCCAGCTGTCTCTGCTCCCGTCCTGACCACGGTTCTGAAATTTTGGACATTGCAAAAGTGAGTGGTTTGTGGTCGACAAACGCGGTGAAACGTCGCCCCTCCAGCCAGAACTGGAAATGGCGAATGGCCAGGTGGAGCGCTAGCAGCTCCCTGTCAAACACGCTGTATTTCCGCTCAACATCGCGCAAGGACCTGCTGAAAAAAGCGAGTGGTTGCCAAACCCCGGCGATTTGCTGCTCTACAACGGCCCCTATGGCCACATCTGATGCGTCGGTGGTTAGCGCTATGCGGGCTGATGGGTCTGGGTGAGCCAGCAGCGCTGCATCTGCCAGTGCTTTTTTAACCTCTGTGAATGCGCGCTCCCGCTCCGGGGACCACTCGATCGCATTGGAGGGCTTCTGCTTTTTAAGCACTGCGTATAACGGTTGCATAAGCTGCGCTGCGTGGGGTATGCAACGGTTATAAAAATTTATCATTCCTAAAAACTCTTGCAACGCTTTGACCGTTTGTGGCTGGGGAAACTCCGCCACTGCGCGTACTTTGGCCGGCAGAGGGATTGCTCCCTCTGGGAAGACGCGGTGTCCTAAAAAATCGATTTGCGCTACGCCAAAATGGCACTTGGCTGGGTTGATTATTAACCCGTGCGTTCCCAACCTCTGAAAAACCGTGGTGAGGTGTTTTTTGTGTTCTTCCTCGGAGGCACTGGCGACTAAAATATCGTCCAAGTAGACAAAAACGAAAGGGAGGTCGCGCAACATGGCATCCATCATTCGTTGGAAAGTTTGCGCGGCGCCTTTAAGGCCAAAAGGCATGCGTAAAAATTCAAAAAGTCCGAACGGGGTTGTTACCGCTGTTTTGGGAAAGTCCTCTGGTCGAACCGGGACCTGATAATAACCGCGGACCAGGTCTATTTTAGAAAAAATGCGCGCCTTCACCAAGTGCACTGAGAAATCCTGGATATGCGGAATTGGGTAGCGGTCCTGCGCTGTGGCATTGTTTAACCTGCGGTAATCACCACAAGGTCTCCGCGAGCCGTCAGCCTTAGGCACCATATGCAGCGGGGAGGCCCAGGCGCTCTTCGAGCGGCGAATTATGCCCAACCTTTCCAGGTTGGCGAACTCCTTGCGCGCAATGGAGAGCTTAGCTGCATCCAAGCGCCGAGCTTTCGCAAAAACTGGTGGGCCACTTGTGGTGATAAAGTGTTCCACCCCGTGCTTCGCAACCTTAGCTGAAAACGTGGGAACTGTGAGTGCTGGGAACTGGGTTAGAAGTGTGTGAAACTTACCGCCTGCTGTGGTGACATTGGTCTGTACTGGTGGCGGGGACACTCGAGCTGTACAAGGGATAGAACAAAAGGAGAGTGCATTTACGAGGCGTCTATTAACCAGATCCACTAACAAGCCATGTGAGCACAAAAAGTCAGCGCCTAACATGTTGAAACTCACCACCGCTACTATGAAGGTCCATTCATAGGTGCGGCCGTGCAAGGACAGGCGTAGAGTCCTTTCCCCGAACATTTTGATCGACGAGCCGTTCGCCGCCGTTGCTCCGTCTCCGCGGGGCCCCGCCACACGATCCGCATAGGTCGCGGTGATGAAACTCCTCTGGGCTCCGGTGTCCACGAAGAATTGCCGCCCAGAGCCTGCGTCTGTTAGATAAAGCAGCTTGTTCTGTTCACCGAGAGTCGAAGCTGCTAACGACCCCCGGCCCGGGCGTTTCCCTGTTTCTTGAAACTGCACGGCGGGATGCATCTGTGCGCCTTCTCAGCGAAGCGTCAATGGTAAAAACAGAGGCCGTCCCCTCCTCTGCCTCGGGATCGCGCCGCTGCCGTCGTCGCTGGGGTTGCTCCTGCTGCCGCCGGCTCCTCACTGCCTCCGGCTGCCGCGCCGAGGTCTGCTGCTGCCACGGAAGTCTTCTGCTCGTCGCAGGCGTCGAGGAGCCGCTGTGCTTCCCTGGCCAGCGCGCGGAAGTCTTGCTGGTTCACACACCTCATGCCAGACAGGGTACCTCTCATGTGTGCTGGGAGGGTCCTCAAGAAGATGTGCTTGAACAGAAACGCATCGTTGTCTGTCCCGATCAGCTGCAGCATGTCCTCCATGAGGTCGGTCGCTCTGCGTCCTCCTCTGTCGCGCAGGTCCAGAAGCTGCCTGGCCCTCACCTCAGCTGATGGCACAAAACTCTCGATGAGGGCGGCTTTCAGCGCGTCGTACTTGCCAGCAGCAGGCGGCTGCTGCACCAGGCTCCGCACACATCGAGCTGTGCGGCTGTCGAGTCTTGCGAGGACATTATGAAACTTGGTGTCATCTGCTGATATTCCCCCAAGCACGAACCGCGATTCCGCATGTTGGAACCATGAGTGCGGGTCGTCTTGCCAGAACTCGGGGAGCTTAATCGAGCCTGTGCTTGTGCTCGTCGGTCTCCGGTGAATCCGGGCCAGGGTAACGTTCTCCCGGCATCGTACGTCTTGGTCACCAATGTGGGGATCATGAAATGATGAGACTGGATAATTTCTCAGTATGGTTTATTCATCTCAAGTCCCCAGCTCTCTCTCTCTCAGTCAGGAAAAAAGAGGAAGAGCTGCGGTAAACCCACATACATTTATACCCACACATCAAACACAGAATCTCACAATCAAGTCAAATCCTTCTATTTACACTCAATCACTTCAAAGTCCTCCTTGCTCTTCTGTCTGACCCCAGGAGTTCAGACAGTCCTTTCAGGCTCTCGCTCCAGATCCTCTGACTTCCTCCCAAGTCCGCAGGTGGTCCAGACTCATTGTCCATCTGAGGCGTGATGTCAATACACACCGCAAGCTTAAAGTCCTTCTATGCTTGGGTCTCTGCAGTGAAATATGTGAGCTACTTAATGTTACCATTATGGGCGCTACACATGTACCTTATTTGTGTGTATTTCATTGTAGAGTCCAAACAGGATCTGCTCAGAATGGCGACGTTTTGACACCAATGTATTTTGACAGGTAAACAACACATCATATTTATAGTCAAATCTTTTGCTTTTTAAAGCGAGGTAGTCGGATACGCAAAAGCCGATGGTGTATAGAACACGTATATTAGGATGTGAAATGTCGGCATCGAAACTGCTCCCATTTAGCTGTAATTAATATTCAAAAATGATATTTTCAGGAGGAAAGAATTCAATTTAAACAGCCACGGACCAAAAAACGTACATTTGCTCATGGGAGAGGTCATTCACACTTGCAGACAATCGCGCTATATGTGTCTGTAGGATTTTCTTTCCATGCACGCAAAAAAAGCATTTTTTTCCCGGATCCGACTACTTCATTTTAAGTTAAAGTTTAGGTAAAGTGCCAAATTTAAAGTAGCACAATTTCCACTTAATATGAAAGGGACTGAATTGAGATTTATTTGTGTGAATATTAATTACAGAGTAATTGAAAATGAATGGCACGTCCAATAATAGCCACCATAAAATAAACCGCTTGTTTATTTATTTTTATCAGATCATTTCTGTGATCCTTTATGAGTTATAGTCATAATAGTGTATCTTGCACATTGAGGAATGGGAGATGTTCAGTCACCATTAGAATTTAGTTTATATGTGTAGTCTATAGAATTTCATCTTTCAACTCATTCAGTAATAGAACACATTACAAATATTTGAGACCCATTGTAGTGCTTCCTTTTATATTTTAGCAATACAAGCACAAAACACCACCAACACTTGAAACCAGGGCGACACAGCGGTGGCTAAACTTTATTGATAACGTTATTTCACACCATCACAACAACTCAGTATTTAACCCCTTGCACTCCGGTCAATTTCCCTAAAAACGCCAAAAAATAACGTGACCAAAGTAAATTGAAAGCTGTTCTTCAACCCTTTGAAGCATCTTCATGGGGTTGGTCTCATTTAAAAGAAAACACTTTGAATTTTTTGCCAAAACAGTCATAATCTCTCTAAGTGCTCCGGCCACTGAGTTACAGTCATCTAAACATAGTGAACTTGAAGAAAATAAATTTGGCCTGGGTGTTTTTTTGGATACAAATGCTTGCAAATAACACACAGCTTCAGATCCGGGCTGGAAAATGCAACAGAAATGTAGAACCAAGTGTTATCCAGCTGAGGTCCAAATTTTGTAGCAATACCACAAAAAATGAATATATTACACAGCTTTGTTCTCAGGTAGTTCCCAGGCGTTTTGGAACTGTGCCAAATTGTGCCAAATGGCACAGTTTGGAAAAACGTCTGTAACTTTTGAATGCTTCAATGTAGAAGCTTCATTTTGGGCTCTAATGAAAGGCCACACTCAGGGCTGTGTCTGTGTGTGTGTGTGGGGGGGGGTTGTCCCCCCCCTCACTACAGAGGATGGACATCGGCCATCGCTACATCACGGATTAGCCTCATGTGGTGATGTGGGACAGCAGCACAGTCACCGCGGCCCCCCCCCCTCGCTACAGAAGAATAGCGGGGGTGGGGGCGGTGTTCACGGTCTGGACGTGGCGAACAACCCCTTATACCGCGGCGCACGAACTTCAGACTTCGTGCGCCGCACAGTTGTAATTTACCGATCGGTCAAAAGTCATTTTGGATTACAATTTTCAGGGATAAAGAATAATATAGCTTATAACACCTTACCTCTTCACAGCAGTGTCCTGGCGAACTTCTCTTCCTCACTGTGAGACGAACGCGACGCTGGTCCGCTTGTGGTTCTGGTCTCGCGACCCGATCAAAACATAATTCCATTATTGCAGTTTTGTGCTTCCATGATTGCGGTTTTTGGTGAACGATTTTTCAAAACAAATAACAGTAGTAATTAAAAAAAGACTGGCGAACGCGTGTGTGTCACTCAGCCTTCATCGTCAGCCTCCTTCAGTCTATGATGACCATGGAAGAAATCATAACGTCTACTCTGCTGGAACAAAAACAAAATAAGCACCGCCTGTGGCCGAACATGCCGATGCGCGAATGGCACTCCCTGTCACACAGGTTGCATTTGTGGGTGGTCTCCGTGCTGCTGGGTCTGTGGGGTTCTTCCTGCGGGTCCTTTTTTGATCTGCTGCAGCAGTCTCTCTTCACCCAGCCTTAAAAAAAAACAGCTCGCGAACTTCTCTGCTTCAGTTGGCTCACAGCCTTGGTAGGCGGGTCCTTCTTGCTAGGTTTTCAGTCATTGGTTCGTCAAGGTTTCAGAAACCCAATTCAAGGCTCTTATTAGTCGAATGAGAGGTCAATCAGATGAACTAATCTGTTCGGGGCTGTGTCTGCAGCTTTTATTTTCAGTGTGCGCTTGGACGCCATCACCATCTACATCATGTCCTACATCACCATCTCCATCATGCGTCCTAGAGCGCACGAGGGCGCTCTCGTGCGCTCTAGGACGCAGAGACTTGCCCGCCCGCGGTACAATGGAGTGCAAGTGGTTAAACTCAGTATAAATGGTGTAGAGATTGAAAGGGTATCCAAAATTAAAATCCTTGGTGTAATAATTGATAATAAACTGTGTTGGAAGTCACATATTAATTATATTAAAGGTAAAATATGCAAATCAGTCACAATACTGCGCAGAGTGAAATCTTTGCTGAATCAACCCACACTATAGACTTTGTATCATTCATTAATGCTCCCATACATGACATCCATCCATCCATCTTCTACCACTTTTCCAGAGGTCCGGGTCGCAGAGGCAGCAGTTCAAGCAGAGAAGCCCAGACTTCCCTATCCTCAGCCACCTGCTCCACATCTTCAGAGAGGATACCAAGGTGTTCCCAGACCAACTGGGAGATGTTGTCTCTCCAGTGAGTTCTGGGTCTGCCCTGGGGTCTGAGAACTACTACCAAGCAACACTGTGTTTCAGTGCAAGGAGTCAGACTGTGGAACGCTTTTGGACCTGAATTAAAATCATGTACAAAGCTTGGACAATTTAAACAAAAACTAAAGGAATAAATACTCCAAACACACACACGTGGACAAAATTGTTGGTACCCCTCTGTTAATGAAAGAAAAGCCCACAATGGTCACAGCACAGTGACTACTTGTCACCCTTTAAATAGGCCGACTGATTACAAGTTTGTAGACACCTGTAATGTTAATTAGAGGACACATCTTGGTTGAACATGTCCCTATGGTCATGTTCATGTCCCTATGGCCTATTTTCAATCTTTGCTAGGAGTACCATCATTTTTGTCCAGGCCTGTTTCATGAGTTTGTTTTTTAAAATAATTCTGTTGAACCACAATTCAAAAGCATTGTCTGATTTTCATTGGTTAATTTTCCTAGAATTTTTATTTATTACCACTTTTGTCAGATTCAAGTTATTTCTGTGACCATTGTGGGTTTTTCTTCGATTAACAGAGGGGTACCAACAATTTTGTCCACGGCTGTATATACAAAACGACATGTAAAATCACACAAGGATTATCATATCCAGTCTGTGTTGTGCTGTTGCTTATTTTTTGTCACGTTTTGTCTCAGTTTCTTTTTTTTTTTACAGTTTGAATTTTGCACATTCTAAATAGTCTGTAATTTGCTGCTGATTGGAATAAACAATTTAGTGATTTATGTGTTTGCATCATGATTTTCTATTTTGTCTGTTCAGACACCGGTGGGAAAAGAGTCAACAGTACGAACCATTTATCAGTGACTTTGAAAATAATGGCTCATTTTTAAGAAAAGTAACCAAAACAATTATTTGCTGAAGACTGTAAAACAAAATAGAGACATCTGAAAAAGTACAAAGGTTTATTGTCAAAATTCCCAGGGCAATACTACATGAATACATGTATATATTTATACAGTATCTACAGGTAGTCAGCAATACTCAATACGATATATTTCCAGTTAATCCACATATTTCTCCAAGTAACCCTGGGACTGCTTTATTTTAATTACTTCTAATCCTAGATCCATTTGTTTTGGCTTAAAATGCATCATAATTGCTAAATATATCTTATGCCTAACTCAGTACTGTTTACCTGTTGAAATATACTGTATATTTAACAGCTCATATGGCACCTGATCCATGTTTTGCCACGACACCACTGGCTGGAGCAGGTAAATTCCATGACGTCTCAACAGTCTCTCCATGATTTTGACACAGATCAGAGCAATTTATTTCACAGGAAGCTAAACATTTCTACAGACATTATAGCCACTTCGCGTTTGTGAACTTGGGGTCATATCACTGTGATGAACATTAATGCTGACCGTTTGAAGTGATATTTTTGCCAGAAGAGAGCCATCTGAAACACGCACACAGAATACAGATTTTAGGACCTAATATTGATAACTTGCCGACATTACAATGTTGTACGGTGGACTTAAAAGCAAAGTAGCATCAGCAATCACTAGCTTACTGTCATAGATAATGTAGTTCACATCCTCATGGCTTCTAAATGCTCCAGTACCTTTCCAGAGTGTGTCGTATTGCGGGTTTGCCTTCTGTTCTCCGTTTTTGCCTTTATTCTGGCAAAAACAGCCAGAGAACGCAGACGCCTCGTATCCTGCCAACTTGTGTTTTGCGTAACGTTACGCTTGATTTACGCCAGTTACGTTTGTTTTACGTAGCGGGAGGGAGACGGTTGCGCCGCCTCCCTTTTAACTATTTCCCACCCACTTCAAATGACACCTAGTGCAGTAGAAAAACATGCGTGCCGAACTGTACCGAACTGTACTGTCCCGTTCCAGGCCAAACGAGGCCAAACAGTTCCAAATGGAAAAGCGCCTTAAGAAGACCTTCAGAACACCTGACTGGGCCCTTTCCAAATCCTCCTTTTTAAGTATTTTGTTTATGTGGTGTCTAAGCTGAAAGAACCTGTAAAGGTCTTGATTTATTAGACCTTGCTTTTTCAAATCTTCAAAACTTCTTAAAGTTTGCCCTTTAAAAAAATCATAATATTTTATCAGTCCGTTCTCTTTCCACTTTTTAAATCTAGTGTCTGTTTTATTAGGAGTAAAGTCTTGACCATAGGCAATCCATTGTAGTAATTGATAGGGTTCTTTAGTTTGATTCTCTGTGACTATCTCAAACCAAATTTTTAGCGGGGTCTCTATCCATGGGTTAGTGTTATTCAAAAGTTTAGGTAAGGCATTGTTCCCTATTATAGCCTGTAGGGGAATGTCACTTGTTATTTGGAATTCCATCTCCTTCCATTGTGCAGTGTAGACTGGGTTACATATCTTTACTAAAGTTTTAATTTGTGCGGCTTTAAAATGGTCCCTGATATTTGGCAGCGCAAGCCCATCTTTGTCTTTGTTTAGCTGTAGGGTTCTATATCTGATTCTAGGTCTCTTGCCCTGCCATATGAATCTTGAGATCCTTCTGTCCAGTTCTTGCCATGTTTTTTTGGGAGGTTCTACCGGTATTGTTTGGAAAAGGTAGAGAAGACGTGGAAGTATATTCATTTTGACTGCTTCAATTCTTTGTACAGTACCCAAGAATGGTATCATATTCCATCTTGCTAGATCAGATTTTATTTTTGCCATCAGTGGATCATAGTTTAGTGTTGTAATTTTGTTGAGTTGTTTCGGGATATTGACTCCCAGATATTTCATAGATTCCATCTCCCAATTAGTTTTGAGTTTGCTTAGTAAATATTGATTTGGGTCATAGTTGAATGTTAAAATTTGGGTTTTATGCATGTTTAATTCGTACCCCGATAAATCTCCATACTCTGAAAAAACTGAGATTAGTTCTGGAAAAGAGGTGTCCGGCTGCCCCAGGTATATTAAAATGTCATCAGCAAAGAGTGCTATTTTATGTTCCTTCTGACCAAGTGTAATACCTTGAATTTTTTGATTTTGTCTTATCCATTGGCTCAGAGGTTCTATGAAGATTGCAAAGAGCAGTGGAGACAGGGGGCAGCCCTGACGACATCCTCTTTCCAGTTCAAAAGATGATGATAATTTACCGTTAATCCTTATTTTAGCTGTTGGTTTTTTTTATATAATGCCTGGATAGTTCTAATGAAGTTGTTATGAAAATTGAAACTGGATAAGATTCTATATAGGAAAGACCAGTCAACCGAATCAAATGCTTTTTCAGCATCTAATCCTAATATGGCTGCATTTAAATTACATTTTTTTTATATGATGAATTATGTGTAAAGTGCGTCTAATGTTATCTTGTGTCTGTCTTTGTCTTATAAAACCTGTTTGGTCTTAATGAATTAAGTCTGTCAGTATATTTTCTAACCTTTTGGCAAGGATAGTGGTAAAAAGCTGATAGTCCTGATTTAACACACTGATTGGTCTGTAGTTGGAGCAGTCTAGTTTATCCTTTTCAGGTTTAGGTATGACTACAATGACCCCTTCTCTCCAGGAAGGGGGATTTCCCCTGTGTGGAGGACATAGTTAAATGTTTTCAGGAGGAGAGGAGACAGTTGCTGTTTAAAGGTTTTGTACCACTCTGCTGTATAGCCGTCTGCTCCTGGGGATTTGTTAGCTTTAAGTTTCATAATTGCTTTTTCTAATTCTTTAGGTTGTATTTCTGACAACAGTGTTTTTATTTTGTGACTCAGTAAGTTTGGGAAGGTTTAATGTATTTAGGAAGGCTTCGGATGCGTTTTTATGTTTTTTGAGGGAGTACAAGTTCTTGTAGTAGTTCTCGAAGCTTTTAAGAATTTCCTGAATTCTAAATTTTATTTCCTTTGATACTGGGTCTCTGATTTTGTAGATTGCTCTCTCCGTTTGTTGTTTCCTCCATTTATAGGCTAGTAATTTTGCCGATTTGCTACCTGTTTCATAGTATTTTTGTTTCAGAAATGTAAGTTTCTTCTGGATTTCTATTGTGTAGATCTCATTTATTTGTTTTTTAATTTCCTTAATTTTGAGCAAGTCATTAGAATGAGTGTTGTCTTTGTGCTCTTTTTCTAGTTTCTTAAGTTCTGACTCTAATGTGATTAGTTTTTCTTGTCTCAGTTTCTTTTGGATTGCCAGTTTTGTGATAATCTTTCCCCTTATTACAGCTTTGCATGCGTCCCACAGTATTAAAGGGGATACTTCTCCATTATCATTTTCTTCCAAATATCTGAGAACATCTGATTCCAATTCATCTTTCAGTGGTCCTTTCAGCACATTTGAATTTAACCTCCAAGAAAATGTATTATTTGTGTATTTTTGGATATTTAAGTCCATATAGATCGGACTGTGGTCAGAGAGAGCCATCAGTCCTATTTTACATGTTTTTACTCTTCCAATGTCTCTATTAAACATAAAAAATAGTCAATCCTTGAGTATGATGAATGTGGTGTTGAGTAAAATGTATAATCTTTTACACTGGGGTTGAATTCCCTCCACACGTCACAGATTCCCATTTCTTTTAGTTGCATCCGAGTTTTTCTACTTTGAGTCTTATTTTCATGCGGAGAATTACCTGATGCATCCCAGTATGGATTCAGTCTTAGACTGAAGTCTCCACCACATATCACTAAACCTTGGGCTTTAGTTATCATTAGGTCAAATACATTTTTAAAAAATTTCCAGTTAGCCCCTGGAGGTGCATATCCATTCAGGAGGGTGATATCTTCTCCCTCTAGCCGACCAAGTACCATGCTGAATCTCCCTTCTTTATTTTTGTGTTCTGATTTTTTTTCAAATATAATTTTGGTTGAGATCAATGTCGCTACCCCCCTCCTCCTCCCTGACTTATATGAAGATGAAGAGATTATTTTAAACCCTTGTCTATTAAGTTTAGTGTGCTCCACATCTGTTAGGTAGGTTTCCTGTAAAAATATTATTCCTGCTTTGTCTTTTTTCATTTTGCCTAGAATCTTGGATCTTTTAACTGGATTCAGGATCCCTTTTACATTATATGAGATTATTTTGGTTACACCCTGCTTCTCCATTGTGTTGTCTTATTTAGTATAACACTGTGGTGGCCCTCTTTTATGCTACTCAGAAACTGAAAGAACATTAAGAACATAAAAAACAATAAGAACATAGTATATAAAACTTTAAAACAAAAAACGGACAAAAGATCTTCCTGAGCTGAGGTCTTCCTAGCGACCTTAGAGGAGCCTTGTTGGTGTGTTGGCTCTGAGGGAAATTCCTCAAACTCTGTTACGTGTTGAGGGCCCTCTCTTACCCCTGTAAGTTGTCCCATGTTTTTAACGTGAATTTCAGATCCCAATCCGAACTTGTAATGATTTTTTTTTTTATGCCTATACCCTATGAAATTGTGCGCAACCTCCCACCACCATCACAGCAAACAGTCAAGTTAATACAGTATTTGTTAGTGTGGAGAGATCATGTGGTTCATTGTCACATTTCTATTTTAACAAGTTTTTTTAAAGACTTATTTGTTTCTAATATTATGACTGTTCCATGAAATGTTTTACCACTTGCTGGTTCTGCATCTCCTTTAATGTTTGTTACCTTGTAGGAGGAGGGTTGGATGCGCAGATTGACTAAAAATATCGTTATTCCCTCCTGAAAACGCTCATTTTTTCCTTATAGCCCTGGCGCTGAGTTTCCCGCTGCTGGCTCGTGGATTTTGAGGGTCTCTGTGTGCACCACGTTTGAGCCTAGATTCTTTCGATCGGGTCTGCTGCGGGTTTATACACCGTTACCGGGAGCCCTCTTCTCGCCATATCCGTGGTTGCTTCTTCCGCCGAGTTGTAGAGACACGTCTCGTCCCCGTAAAAAACCCGCAGCTTCGCCGGAAATGGCGTTTGGAAGCGCAGTTTTTTCTCTCATAGTACCTTTTTAGTGTCGTTGTATTCCCAACGCTTTTTAAGGACCTCCGGGGCATAGTCGTGCTCCACAAAAACTTTTCTCTCTTGGTGCATAAATCTGCCAATTTTCAAAATTTTCTGCCAAGCCAGTCTCACAACCTCTTCTTTTATTCTGGAGTTGGAGAACTTCACCACCACCGATCGTGGTGGCGCTTCCGCCGACGGCCTTGGGGCTAATGTACGGTGCGCCCTTTCTATCTTCAAGTCGGTCGATTGGGGAATTTCCAACTTCTCTCTCAGTATGGATTCCACACATGCAGCCATTGTGGTGAAACCGTACCTCAACTCCTTCTTTCAGACCATGAATTCTTATGTTGTCTCTTCTTCGTCGGTTAGCTTAGCCTCCAGGCTTGACTGTCGTTTGAGTAACTCCAGCACGGTTTCTTCCAGCCCTTTTATTCTTTCCTCTGCTTCCATGATTCGGTCCTCAGCCTGGTCCACTCTGCTGTTTGTCCTTTTTATTTCATCTTTAATTTCATGAAATTCGGCCCAACACTCTCGGCGAGATTGTCTTAATTCTTGAAGTACCATTTTTAAGCTAACCGTGTTGCTAGCTTCATTCAGTTCCTCTGCTTCTGAGTGGATGTCCTCCAGGTCAGATTCTCCAGCCGATGTGCGTCTTGGCCTGGGAAATGTCGATCTCTTCTGTTTTCCTTTAGGCACAATGACTTTGTCTTTTGCTTTTTACTCTTCCAAAAATCTGTTAAATCTGATTTTCACGGATCGGGTCTGGGAGCTTCAGCGTTAAGCTGCTATCACCATGGTGTCCAGACCGGAAGTCCTGTCCATGTATTTTTAATACTGTCTCTGTTTTTCTCCAGTTCTTTACTGTAATAGTCTCTTTTACTACATCTTATTATATATGTTAACTTATTTTTGTATGTTTTATACCGCTGCTCTGCTTCTTTCGTCCTTTTCTTTAGAAAAGCTTTATATAATAAATTTTTCTTTTTACACGCCTTTTGTAATCCTTTGGTTAACCATGGCTTATCGGCAAATTTATGTTTAAGCTTTTTCTTTACTAATGGACAATTTTTTTCATAAAGAGTGGTTACAATGTTTATAAATGTGTCATAGGCTTCATTTACATCTGATACATAGACTTTTGTCCAGTCTTGCTTCAGCAAGTCTTCTTTAAAAGAACTGATTGCATTTTGTGATTTGTATCTGAACGATTTTAAAATTTTTTTCTGTATTGGCCCCCGTGTGGCCATGGATAAGTGCAAAGGTTGGCAAATGGTCACTTATATCATTTATCAATAATCCACTTTCTATTTTCTTATCAATAATATTAACAAACAGGTTGTCAATAAGTGTAGCAGTGTGAACTGTGATTCTACTGGGATGTGTTATTGTGGGATATAGACTCATGCTGTACATAGAATTCATGAACTCTCTAATTACATTTTGTTGATATGGATTTAGTAAATCAATATTGAAATCTCCACAAATTACTACCATTTTCTTACTAGTGATATTATTGTACAGCTCGACTAATTTATCTCTGAATGTCTCAATGCAAGTTCCCGGCATTCTATATATACAACTTATAATCAGATTTTTTGTTTTATCTTGGTCAGTCTCAACAGTAACACATTCCAAAATCCCTGGTAGTGCAAAGGACATTCCATTTACAAGCTTACACCTATACAGGTCATCAATATACAGTGCAACACCACCACCCTTTTTTTGAGATCTGTTAATATGAAACATCTGATATCCCTCTATTGCCATCAGGGGAGCCTGCTCTTCATTAAGCCAAGTTTCAGAGACTGCGATAGCTGTAAGTTTTCTGTCTAGCTGTTTTAAATAGTCCTGAATCTGTGGAAAGTTTTTAAGACTTCTGCTGTTGAAGTGTATTATTGATAGTTTACCATCTAGTTGCACTTGACTTTTGAATTGCTTTTCGGTGTAATATTCACAATGATTATGAATATTATTGAAAAAGTGGTTATCAGGATCAGTATCATTTTCCATCTCTTGTAGTTTATATTCAGCATAATGGCATATTTTCAGAGTTTGAATTTCCTCACTCTGTGTCAAATGACTTCCTCCAACTGGGGACAATTGATGTCTACTCAAGTCAATCATAATTTTTTTTGTTTGTTTTATTTTATTTTATTTTTTAAAGTACATTGACATGGTATGCCAAAAGAACTATTCTTGCCGTGTGTGTGGAAATGGATTTTTATAGTCTCTTAATTTTCTTAATCAGTGTTCATCTGCATTTATTTAAGTCAGTAGCATCCCTGATTATTATACTCTTTGCTTCCTCAGGTGTTCCATTTAGTTTGATCCAAACTACAATTTCTTGTCCATGTTGCCTGTATCTTATTTTGTCTTTTCAGCATCCGTGCTTGCCGTGCTATTTCAGCATTAGCTTTTGTTAGATGTTCATTTAGGTAAACTTCTGTTCCCCGTAGCTTTCTGGCCTGCCTCAGTATGTCATTCTTTACCCTTCTGTTCACAAAGCGCATCACAATTGATTTCTTTGTTTTATTATCTTTTCTGGGTAAAGCATGACAGGCTGAAATTGCATTTGCTTCGACCTTTATATCTCTACTATCAAGGAACTGAAGCACCTGGTTTTCCAGGGAGACTGATTCACTTAGGGGAGCATCCTCTCCTCTCAATCCTGCTGTAGCATGAGCATATGATTGATATTTAATGTCTAGTCCACTTATAATTAGATCATCCATACGAGAATATTGTTCAAGATCCTCGACGCGTCGCTCCAAGTCTGTAATTTTTTTGTCTTTGACCTTAATTGTTAATTTTTAATTTTTTTTTTATTTAAGTTTTTGTAAAGGGTATACAGGTCGTTACAGCAATGCATTGTTTACATTTTCATCACATGTTCCCTTATTTTCTGATATCTGACAACATTGGAAGATTAATTCTTACAACACTCCTTTTTTTTTTTTTAAAGTGAAAGAAAAAGTGAAATTAAAGAGAAAAAAACAAAACAAAACAAACAAACCAGCAAAAAACAAACAAAAAGAAAAGGTAAGTAAATAAAGGTAAAAGAGCATCTGAGTAGCATTGGAACAAAGAGCGGAACCATTATTGAAATGGTATTTGTCAAAGATTAGATCTAATGGAAGACACATATGCGATCCAGGGTTGCCAAAAGTTCATGAACCCATCCATGTCCTGTCTCAGTGCGAATGTCAACTTTTCCATCGAGTAAATGTCTTGGATCACGTTAATCCAATCTTCAGGTGTAGGACAGTCCTTCAACATCCATATTTTAGTTAGAGCTTTTTTGCTTGCCAATATTAAAACATTGAATAAGTATTTTTCTCCTCGTCTTTCCAGTGAGTCCGGTAGTAAACCCAAATACAAAGTTACAAAAGAAAAGGGAACTGTTATTTTGAATATTTTCCCCAATATTGTCTGTACATTGGTCCAATATTGGTGGATAACTGGGCATGACCAAAACACATGAAAATGATTTGCAGTCTTTTCACCACACAAGCGCCAACAGTTCAATCCCTTATGGGTAAATTTGTTTTGTGCAGGTGTTCTGAAAAATCTTACCAAGTTTTTCCATCCAAATTCTCTCCACTGCAGGGATGAGGTACTTTTCCATTGCTGTTTATTT